>JAODLM010000331.1:0-117857 GCA_036937905.1 Salvia rosmarinus
TAAAGAAAGTAAGATTACTTAGATACCATACCAAAGAAAATGTAGATAAAAAGTACAAAATAGTGATAAGAAATTACTTAATTATAACAATTGGGATAGTTCTTTATACGAATAAGTATTCCAGAAAATACATCGATAAGTAAAGGTAATTCCCTCAAGTGGGGAAACGATTAAGAAATATTGATTCATTATTTTGAAATAAATCTTTAATGGGTTATAATGACACGAAACGCCACTTGGTGGTAACTTAATAGTTAACAAGCAAGATAGCTTCTATAGATCCCGCAAAGGAAACCAACCAAGAGAATATTGAAGAGATTCACATTGAGGGACTTAAGATAAACCAATTGAAAGATTATCCTCACACATTGTGACGATCAAGAAATGGATATTAAGACATGGAAATGAAGAAATCATCAATGTCGAGGAAATGGTAAAGATATTTCACGTCAAAAGTACATACATCCCGAAGGACAAAGGATTTTATCTTATGCTAAATCGCATGATGAATCAATAAAAGATTAAGAAGAAATGACTATATCCAAAAAGGATATTACAAACGACGGCGCTTAAAGGCCAAGACAAGGATTTCTGTAGAGAGCTAGTAAGGACATATGAGAAATATATCCTAAGATCGATAAAAGTAGGGACTAAAGTCATTCATACCAGACAGAATGATAAATGATAGAAACATGACCATCTCTAAGACGTAGACTTAGTTATATATCAATATCAAAGGATAAGTTGATGTAAACCTAACCATGAATGCTATTAGTAAAAGCATAACGATACTAATACCGAGAAGTATGTAAGGAACAGGCAAATGACATCACAAAGTGGAACATAATGCCCAATGGAAGCGACAAATTATATGAAAGATATTTACTGAATAAACGAAAGACTGTAGACCAAAGCCTACACCTTGTATCCGAAATGTAACAAAATGTAACCAAAAGGCGTATATGTATGAGGAAAATTTCTTTAATAGCTATAAGATTTTGTTCAATTTAGTGTTTGCTGACATCGCATAAGCATGCGTAGTTATATAACCCAACCGTGCGTTTAATCAAGAAATGAAAATCTCTTACCTATACGAATTTGACCATCGCAAATGTTGCTCAAGCTCTAATGAACCTAGAATCGCCAAAGTGCTATCCAATGATTTGGATCATTATATCTATGGAACGATATAATTTTGAGACAAGAAGTTTCTTTAAACGGGTCCGCTATTCACGTGATTAGTGACCCGGTTCAAATTTTCGTTAGAGGTTTTACACGCGTATCATCGCATTCATCGTCACTTATGCGAATATCTTTAAGGCAATATACCATCAAGACAAACGAAATGAGTATTAAGAAGAGTCATGAGTCATCTACGGCATATGTCTTAAAGTGTATAATTTTTAAGAGATCCTTCTTGTTTAGAAATCCTCCATTGCTTAAATTAAGTCGGATTTATCTAAAATATCTCGCTGTATGACAAGAAAAGAGAGTTTAACGTAAGAGTTAACCCCAAGGCCTAGGTTATAACTCACACGAAGATATCGCTCTTTTATATGAACCAGTATGGATTCGTAATGCTTTGTAGAAAATTTTTGCACTCGATGGATACTAGTAACTATAGAGTGTTAAACTGAGGATGGTACCCAACGACGATCTCGCTATTTGCCAATGATCATGTATTTTTGCAAAGAAGTATCAAGAGAATATTTTCCATGATAAAATTCCAAATGACAGACTTACTGTGATTTATCAATGTGCTCAAGATACATATAATAACGAGGAAACGACACCCACGAGTACTTGTCCCGACTCGCAAGTTACACCACACAAAGATAAAGGAATGGTTGCACTGACAATCCAAACGCCCACGCCCCTCAGGCCACAATTATACCTGAAGAGACGAGAATGGCAAAAGGACAGTCTTATCGCCTCGATTAGGAGAATTACTACTAACCCAACCATATTTTCCATAAAAGTAACACCAACTTAGTATGAAGAAGAACGGGAGCTGACTTCGGGTCTCTAAAGAGAACCACCATCGTAAGTATGAAACAAAACGTATCGAGAAAGGCAAGTTTCCAAGAAAAGCAACCTGGATGGGTCACTCAAAGACATAGAACCTAGGATCCTATAAGACTTATATGTAGATAATGTTTATGATGAAAATAGTGTGATTAAGATATGTAAAATAAACGTAGTTGGAAGAGTTTATGAATACAGAAAGAAGTGTCAAAGTTTCTGAAAGTAAAAAGAGCTACTAGAATCGTCAAATTTAGACATTCTAAGTAATGTATGAAAAGTCCTCACCGAGGCATTATGATGTAATATTATGTGGTCATGAAGAATGGTATCCTAAATATGGAAATGAATTGTTCTGGTAAGATATGGTTACTATGATAATAGTTACGCCATTCGACTAACCAATGCACCACTGCTTATGAATCAAAATCGAGTGTTTCACACATACCTAGAAAATTTTTATCTCAATCCTTACGGATGATGTTCTTATTTATTCAAAGGACTAGAAAGAACATAAAGAAATCATGGTCAGTTTTACGACTTTAAGAGTTTAATTAAATACGCTTTTGTAATTTAAAAGAGAAATATTCTTCAGCAATAGTGTCCTTAGAAGAAAACAATATAGATCTCACAAAGGACAAAACAATTAAAGATGAAAGACGCTAATGACCTAAAATAAGATCAGAATTTTAGATTGATTAACTACTATTAGAGATCCATTGAGACTTAAAAAGTAGCGCAATAACATAGCAACCCCAAAAGGAATCAAATTTACATGGATTAATAAGTAAGGCTATATATTAATATGAGATAACATAACCATGCCACCACAATGACTTAGCCACATGAATGTAATTTCCAACCCAAGACTAAATAGATAGAACTGGAAGAAAAGGATCGACAGACAGACAGCACGGAGGAAAGTTAGAAAGATCCAGAGGTAAGGACCGGAGGATTTAAGAACTTCCAGAGCGCCTCGACAACGCCTTTATCTCAAGGAAGAATATGCTGCTCCGTTACGACGCAAAACTTCAAAATGAATAATGAGCGGGCTCACGATACACCCTACACCGCCACCCGATAGTACAGACGTACCAAGACCTGAAAGAAAAGTTTCAGAAGGCACAAACGAGACATAGCTTTCAGAGAACACCGCCTTGTTTGCCAAAGAATGAAGCGTTACACCAACGTCCATACGGAAAGTTTCACCGCTGAAATACCCGAGGAAAGGGATGAATAACGATGTACTTGCTACTAACTTACCCAAATCAAAAGAGGAACACCACTATATTGGTAATTGTTGATAGACTTCACCAAGAGTGCTCACTCTACCAATCCAAAGTACTTATGGATCTAATAAGTTGCCCTGGGCCAGTGGAAGGAAATTATGACTCACTTCAGTGCCAAAATCTATTACTGATAGCGACAGAGTATAAATACCAAAGTCGCGAGACATCACTCCTATATCAATAAGTTAAGAACCTTCACAACATAAAGTTGAAGTTATTCATTGTTAAAGAAACTTGACATGTGATAGATGGCTCAAATCAAAAAGATTATAATTGTGATAAATAATCACCCAAGGAAGGATAATGTAATCTAATGCCTAAGATAAAATTCAGCCTAAATCAAGGTAGTCCTTATAGAAAAGAAAACTCATCGAAAGGTTAAGAAACAGAATGTAAATAGTCGGGAAATCAAGGACTAACGAATGGTACCCTCACAACCAAAGTAAAATACACAAAAAGAGAAATGAAGACGGAATGGAATACAAATTAAAATAAGGAACAAGAGCTAAAGGATATTTTAAGGAGCTTTGTTATATTGTTCAAGAGAGATATACATATATTTCAAGCAATAAGCTTAGAAACGAAACCAAGAATGAATTTCACGATCCTTCTCATACCGCCCAACCGCATATTTGGCTTATCAGAATTATGAGAAAGGTTAGACAGGAAGGAATGATAAGATATAACCACATCAAAGCGAAGGTCTCGTTATCAACAAGTAAAGGCATTGATCAAAGCAATTTTAAGAGGTTATAACTTCTAGAGACATAATAATGAAAATAGAATGATATAGAAATAGATCTTACGACGATTTTACCAAAGTCAAGAAGAAGTCGCACTACTATACGGCTAGTGTGATCGACCGCCAATTATGTTTTGTCTCGCCATTCTGCATGACCCATAGATCCGATAACCGCTTATACAAAAGGAAATCAGATATTTACTAAGTGAGTACCAAACCTATCGCTGTGATAGAGACTTCAAGAGCACTTAGATTCGAACTAACTCACAAAAGGAGTTAGATATTTAGACGCCTAACAGATGTCCACCACTGTGTAAGGACAATCAAAAGGATGAATGTTTACGATAGAACAAGTGATAAACCAAGGTATCGGGAACTTATTGTACCACTTGTTAAGTTTATGTACGATCAGAATACAAACAACGATTAATGTAAATTTTATGAAGCGACATTTAAAAGAAGTACCACCACTTTATTGAAAGTAGTGAAAGGTATAAAGTCCGACGTTGTAAATGAAACGATTAAGATATCACCAACAAGGCAAGGAATAAGAAAAGCTAGGACAGATAAAGTCTTACGCCGTACAGAACTAACCCATTCTCAATGCGAATTAAAGTTTTAAGATTTTCCATCTAGAGGAATTATAAGTTTAGATACAAGAATGTTGAGATCACGCTTAAAGGACCTTACGAGCTCCTAGCAATGATAGCCTAGTAGCCTATAGCTATACTTCCACCACATTCTGTAAAGTACGAATGTTTTCCACGTCGCAGTAAGGAACATAAAATGACCCACTCGTAAACCAACATGATGACATGACCTTCGACTCGTATTGAGTTATGATGAAAATCAACGATAATTTGATCGTAAGATTCAACGAGATAAAAGAAGCAAGTCTGGTCTTATAATGAAAGTCCAATGTTAACCATGGACTAAAGAAAGCACATAGTTATGATGTTATGACGTAAGATACTCCATACTTTATAGGTATGCAAATTTCTGGACGAAATTTCTTTCAAGGTGGTAGATGTATACCCGCATTAGACGCCTAATTACTTGATTTAAACCCGTGAATTAGAAATTACCGAGATGATTCAATCCATAAGATATCGAATAATGATTTCGATTATTTAACGGCGAATGAATTTCTATTTTATATTCACGAATTGTGAATTAAGAAATAAAAGTATACGGCGATATCGACAAGATATTTTAACGCCGATCACGATCGATAGTTAAAATTATGATATTTTCTAAGCAATTTTAGAATTAAATCCATTATTAATGGAATAATTTATTAAAGTAATGACGACCATTTCGAGATGAGTCGATAATGAACGTTTAACGCTTTCAAACGTTAACGCTTGAGACGAAACGAAAAGCTGCTTTTAAT
The DNA here is from genome assembly GCA_036937905.1 of Salvia rosmarinus. Classification (NCBI taxonomy): domain Eukaryota; kingdom Viridiplantae; phylum Streptophyta; class Magnoliopsida; order Lamiales; family Lamiaceae; genus Salvia; species Salvia rosmarinus. The sequence goes on from JAODLM010000331.1 coordinate 5,447, forward strand.
CGATCAAGAAAATAGGAATTAATTTCCATGATTAGTATATGTATTACAGTATTATTAGCATTAAATCAATGTTAGATCAACAAGAATTGAGAGTGACCACGCCAAACGCTCGAAACCCAATTTTCAACTCGATTCTCGCGCATAAAATGATGCCATTAATTTATCCTATGATATTATTTATCATCTAAACTATATGTCATAACATATATCAATGTTTGCATGAAAAAATTTGACCTATTATTATGTGTACAATTAAAACCCTGAAGGTGTAACAAAGTATTGTTGATTTTTCCTATTACATGTATCTAAGTGACATTGGATTAATTATAACATAATTACACTATTAAAATCTGAAACTTATACATATATATAAGTGTGTGTCGTATATGGGTGTGTGTAGAGGAGAGTGTGATGTTGTGCAAGTGTAGTAATGCATGAGATATAGTTACATTTGTCACTTAAGATAAGCACTTGTTCTTCCACCCTATACCCACCCAACACCACCCTCACACCCCTCATTGCCGTCCTCTTCCCTCTCTTCCCCATTTCTCTCCTCCTCCTCTCTCTAAAGTCTGCAAGGAGGCCAAGAGCTTCTCATCATCTCACTCAAAGGAAGGCCCCCTCAATCGATCTCGTGGCTAAGGTAGATACCATCTCCTTAGATCCTAGGGATGATCAAGATATACACATGCATGTTCATCAATATGCTTGATGTGTTGGGTCTATGCTTGAAAGTGATTGCATGTTGATTTAATAGATTCAATACTTTGATCATTGCATGTTGATTTCCGGACGAACAGCAACTTCACGAATTTATTTGACTGTTTCAGTGGTCCGATGATTTTGAATTTTTGATATGTTGAAATTATATGTGTCTAGTGTGCCACTGTAAAATTTCAAGTCCATCCAACTTGATTTGCTATTTTAATTGTATTTATCAAAAACACTGCACAAATCTGCGAAATCGCCGTGTTTATCACCCAGTGCGTGGCTGTTTTAAGCTAATAATATAAACTCTAAAATTTGGCAGAAACATAATTCAGAATGTCTAGAAGATTCCTGTAAATTTTCAGAATTTTCTAAAATCTTTACTATTTATTCCAGATTTTATGCCAACTGCATAAAATTGTCACGGAGTGATAGCTTGTGGTAAAATATTTTTATCTCCCAATCTATGGTGAATCATTGAGGAGGATTTTCTGGATAAAACTAGACTTATGGCTTTTCAATATGATTGGTTTTATTTCCAGATTCCTTATAATGAACTCATTGAATTTTAAAGTTGATACATTACAGTAAGTTGTTTTGGACAAACTGCCTAGTTTTTCATATAATAGGCTGTTCGAGTATGACTTTACGTGAGGTGTTCAAGCCATTTGTAGTCCGATTTGACTTGGGTTTCTTCATAAGAAATGTTCTCACCATGTCTAGTTTTGATCTGAAAGTTTGATCCCAAACCAAGTTTTATAGGTATACTTTTCATCGACCCAAAGTCACCTACTGGAAACTGTCCATTTCCAACTAGTCCACTGACTTATGTATTTCTCGATGAGTTAGATATTTTCCAGTATGGTCTTCATGACATATGTAGTACTTGTTACAAGGTTTCTAAATTGTAGCCTGCAGCCATTTTGGTATTGTGAGTCAAAAGTTACGAGCCTCAGAAACCCCTCGTCGTTAAGCTAAACTGGAAATTTGAAAACATTTCTAAGTATAGAAGTCAGTTTGAGTTGCCCACTTGAGACCCTATATCTTCAGAACCACGACTTTTGATTTAATTCTTCTTAGAACCTGTAGTACATGTTTAGAGGTTTCATATGTATCTTTGTGCGACCATACGATTCTGAATCGAGAGTTATGGATCACAAAGTTCACACGGTTGTTTTGCTGTTTTTGCTGAAATTAAAACACTTGAAATTTGACCATGTTAAACCCTATGTGAAGTATGCCTTATGTGACCAACATGCTATTAATCGATGCATCATTATGTTATGTCGCAAGGCACGATAGAGCATTATAAGATGTACTAATTATGATAAACATCATGATACGATATTTACCAAGCATACCCAACTAAATATTCGACAAAAGTACTATTATCGAATAATCAGTGTATATCATACCATGATATACACTAAAATAGAAATATGGGTTCTAAGACCCAATGGATTTTTCCAGCCCAAAACCTCAAGGCCAAGAATAGATATAAAGCTAGACTTACACCAAGAAATGGATTAAGGCAATCACACCCTGTGTGGGCTTTACTTACTCCAAAATAAAATGCTTTTGAATATTTATTTATGTTTATTTCAATCGCTGATAAAATGTTTACATGATTACCCGCCAAAATGTTTATGTTTTGTGTATGTATCCTATCCATGAGATGTTATGAGATGTTATGAATTGTTAATGTTGTCGGGTCGCTACCAATTTATGAATGAAAATCGATATCGATCCCGTGCTTCAAGGCTTATAATTGCCAGATTAACGGTATAACAAGGGTGACCGCAGTCAAGGACACCACGTTTACCGTCAAGGCCGTGAGGAGGCCTCTTCACGCTCGACTATGATGTTATGATGAATGATGATAGTGATACGGATCATACACACTCGTAAAATGCCGCCAAAGATGATTTTACGAATCGATGAAATGTTTAGTGTGTTAGGCATTTTCAACTAAAACCTCGGCTCTTACCATGATGGCAAAGGTAATCTACAAATGATAAAATGTTTTGCATGAGTCTAACGAGTATTCTGTACTCACCGCATGTTTGTTTTAAATGTGCAAAGGAGTGTATGATGACGGAGAAGTTGGAGCAATAGGAATGTTGTCGAATTGTTTTATACCTTGATCAGACATCGCATATGAATATATCACATGTCTTCCGTCAGTAAGAACCCTAAATTATGTAATATAGTCCAAGAAATAAATGACACATGTATTACGCCATCGTTAAAGAGTCTCTCATATTTTTATCCTCAGAGTTATAGTCCTGCAATCCGTTTTAGATTGAAAGGGTGACACTGCCAGAATCCCAGCACAAAGACATACTACTCTGCAAAGATATGTTAACACAAACAGATAGTTCCAACCTTCACGCCAATCCTAGCTGTGCATTTATCATCCACCGCAAGACCCGACATTAAAAGGTTCAGCGCTACCACAACAATTGATATAATAGTTCCAACCATCTCCACAGCCCCTACCCGGCATAACAGAGACAGGATCCATACACAAGCGAAATATTTTTGGCGTAATGCATTAAAACATTTGATAAAATTTGTAGTATAGGTCTTTGTAAATGAATTTATTTGGTATGAGGTAAAGTCGTATATTTTGAAGATAAGAAGCCCATTTTGAGATAAGAGGGAAGCCCACCGGACTATGGTTCGTGGTAAAAGTCCCAGTTCGTTTGTTCGTCAAAATCCCGTCATTGCTTCATTCACACCTTTACGAAAAAGCTGAGGCTTTAGTATCGTCGCTCAAGTCTTTCGAGACTTTCGAAAACTAAGATAAACTTCGATATTTCATATCGATGTAGACCGAATTCCTTAGTGAATTCAAATCGCTCTAACTGCACGATCACGATTGACTTGTTTCTCGTTCTTCGAGATACTTTCAACGATAAGCACGCTTTTCGATATATGGATTTCATTTCAGAAATCTTTTCTTACTAATGAGGTATCATACTCAATTAGTATATCTTACGCAGATCTTGACGTATTTATAAACGATAATCGCTCGTTTGGGCGAAAAGTGTGAAGTCAACATGATCAACAAAGTCGGCGATTTTCGACTTTTAAAGTAGTAATTTTACTATTTTGTTTTATAAATCGAATTTGATCGATTTGAAAACGTAAAGTTCTATTTCTTGATTTAGCACGAAATCAAGGAACTTATAATAAATTTCGTATTAATTAAACCCTTTTTATAAATAAAAAGCGTATTTTGGTTTTTAAAACGTTATAAAATGAACGTTCGTCTCAAACATAGCAATCTATGTTTATAAAATTTTGTAACATTTAAAAACTGTCCAGAATATTATTTTAGTAACTTTTCCTTAATAAACTGTTTTAAAAAGGATTTTAAAACCCTTTTATATTATCGAAATTTTCGATAATTAGATTAAAAATACTAAATGACCTTTGAAAATTTTTCTAAATTCATATAGTACATTATTATACACTATGGTCCAGAATATGAATTTATGAAATTCATATAATACTGTTTGCTAATTATTTATATATATATACATATATATATTTTCGGTAATTCAAAATAATAGGGAATAATCATCCAAAAATTCCCAAAATTGATATATACTTATTATAACATCCCAACATCAGTATATAATATTTATATAACCCATAGTTCATCATAACTATTTATTTCACAAAATGTAACAATGTTCACGGTAATAATAAGATAATTACCAAATAAATAGCAAACAATTTCTAAAAATTCTAAATAAATTCCAACATCAATAAACATTATATTATAACATTGTAACATCACAACATTAACTAAAACATTTGAATCATCACTATATGGAGCTCAAGAGCTCTCGGTTTTTTTGATTCTTTATGTTATTTGATTTTCAAAATTCCAATAATTATATACTATGTCTATACACTATATAGTATATTAATATAACATCATATAATCATCAAGAACTAATTAAATCATCACCATATAAGCTTGTAAGCTTTGGTTTATTTGATTTAAATAGGTAATTGATTTCAAAAATTCTAATTAATTCACACAATGCATAAATAATATACTAAAGCATTAAAAACACCATTACATGTTCAAAAATAAAATCATACATCAACATATAATTTCCTAATGCTCACGGTATTAATTAAAATTTAAGCATATGGTTTTCAAAATTTAATTAAAACATATAACATATAAACAATACATTAAAGCATTAATATGTCATTACAAGCTTAAAATAAAATTTATACACTAAGGTATGTACATATAAGCTCCTCAGATTCTTAAATAATTGTTGTGGTTTTTCCAAAATTTTAATTGATATACCATAGGTTTAAAACATATCATAGATCAATAATACATCATAAAATGGTTAAAAAGCATTCGGTTCTCATGAACATTTTATACACATTTACAAAATTATTACAACATGTATACTATGGTTCAAAATTACTTATTCATGCTAGATCTATTCAAAATTAAATAAGCAACAATATATGATTATCCAAGCATATATCTTCATATATTTGAAAATAAATCATCAAGAACCATATATCTCATGCTCAAGAACATTTAAAACATCTATGTACATACATATAAAACTCGAACACACATACATATATCCATAAAACAAATAAAATTCCTTATAACAAGGAGATGAAAATCGAAGCTATGGTCGTTCATTTACCTTAGAAATGGTATATAATGATGAGAGCGATGTGGATATCAAACTTGGTGAGGAAGAATGAAAGAAAGGAAGAAGGAAGGTTTGAAAATGGGGGAGCCTCGATTTTTCTGGCTGAAATGGGAGAAATGGATGAAATGAGAGTTCAAAGAAAGGAAATGATGTTATGGTTGTGGGGTGTTAAATGGAAGAGTTTCATTAATTAACTCTCCTCTCTCTCACTCGATTTTTGTCCAAAAATCTGAACCAAATATGTAGCCAAATGATGTGAATAGAGTGATCATTAGGCTAGAGGAAAAAGGGTGATCATGGGTTGGGCAATAGAAAAGGTGATCCCATGCTTGAGTAAAGAGGGGAGCCGGCGGTTATGGGTGTGTTTGGGGGTGATTTAATTTTTGTTATTCATTAATACTATGTATTAATCATAGTATAGGTCATAGATATATAATACAAGTCATTAAAATAATTAAATCATCACTTGGTAAAGTTTCAAATTAGATAGCAATTTAGAAAAATAGGATAAAAATATAAATCACACCTATTATTGACACTCATGCTATTTTCGATCCAAATACACACATATATATCATAATATATGGTTTAGATATTGAATAATATCATAGGATAAAATTATAGCATTAATTCATGCATATAAAACCCTAATTTCGAAAATTGGGTTTCGAAAATCATAAAAATCTGTTATCGATTTTTAATGATCTAAAAACTGATTTCATAGCTTAATAACACTCATATATATCATATTATAAAGTTTAGATACCATATGATAATTTAATAGTGTCATTTCATGTGAAAAACCAAAGTTTATAAACTTAGGGTTTTTGAAAATTTCAATATCAAATTATCGAATTCAATAACTGAAAATTCGATTGTTAATAATTAATAATACTGAAATTATATAAAATATTAATAGGAAATTAATTATTATAATTTCCTGAGCATTAAACTCAATTTACAAAATCGTCTCAGACGTTGACGTTCAAAACGTCTCAAAACGTTCAAAATCGACTCATCTCAAAATGGTCGCAGTAAGTTCACACTTACTAAATAAATATATTCCTTTTAATAAAGGAATTAAGATGGAAATTAATTCCAAGCTTCACCGCTCAGAAAATTTCATGAAAAGCTGACGTTCGATACGCGTTTGACGTTAAAATATATTGACGAATCATTTCGTAATATTTCAATCCTTTAATTCACAATCCTTAGTGAATTATGAAAGGAATTCGTCATAACGATATCGTATCGAAATCACAAGGTTCGATGTCGTAAAAAGATAATATACGGTAAAAACCCTAATTACGGGTTTAGAAAACCGTAATCGTATATTCGTTTCTTTGGAATATTACATTCCACCCCCCTTACGAAAAATTTCGTCCCGAAATTTGTATACCTTTAGAAAAATAGACCGGGGTATTTTTCTCTCATTGCTTCTTCAAGCTCCCACGTGGCTTCTTCCCGTCTGTGGTGCTCCACAAAGACTTTGACTAACGGAATCGACTTGCTCAGTAGTTCTTTGGGCTTTGTGGTCAAGTATGGCTCGGGTTCTTCCTTATAGCTCATGTCCGGCTCGAGGATCACGTCGTCTTGGCGAATCACGTGCTTTGGGTCGTGAGCGTATTTTCGTAATGCGAGGCGTGAAAACATTATGGACATTCCACAGGTGTGGCGGAAGAGCCAACTTTATAAGCTCTTCGGACCTATCCTTTCTAGGATCTCATAAGGTCCTATGAAACGGGTCTAAGCTTTCCTTCGTGCCAAACCCCGACAATCCCTTTGGATGGAGAGACCTTAAGAAATACTTTGTCTCCATTCTCAAATTGTAGCTCGGATCTCACAGCAGATCCGCGTAAGATTCCGTCTCATCCCGAGCCTCTTTATCCTCGTCCTAATTTGTCGAACGATTTCGATCATTTCGTTCACCGCATCAGGCCCTATAACTTTCTCTCACCGACTTCATCCCAATAAAGTGGTGATCTACACTTCTTGCCATCTGAGGCCTCGTGTGGGGCCATGCCGATCATCATTGATAAGCGTTGTTGTAAGCAAATTCAATCGAGGTAAAATATCTTCCCATTTTGCACCTCGATCCAAAATTACATTCTAAGCATATCTTCTAGCGTTTGAATCGCTCTCTCCGATTGTCCATCGGTTTGTGGGTGGAATCGGTGATCAAGTTTAATCTCGCACCAGTTCTCTTTGTAAGCTAATCCGAATCTAGATGTGAACTTGGAGTCTCGATCGAGGTAATAGATTTTGGCACTCCATGTAGTCGTACAATTTCCTTAACGCATACCGGGCCAACTTATCGATCCATAAGTGCTTTGAATAGGTGAAAGTGAGCACTTTGGTAAGTCTATCCACAATTACCCATATGGTCGTGTTTCTCTTCTCGATTTGGGTAAGCTCGAACGAAATCCATCGTTATATCGTCCCACTTCCATTCGGGATTTCCAACGGTTGTAATTTCCGTAGGGACGCTGGTGTAGGGCCTTCACTTGTCGACAAACAAGACAGGCGTTTCACGAAAGAAGCTATGTCTCGCTTCACGCCTTCCCACCAAAAATTTTCCTTCGTGTCCCGGTACATCTTATTACCGCTGGGTGGGCGGTGTAGGGCGATCGTGAGCCTCACTCATGATTTCGCTCAAGCTCGCCGCCGTCAGAACGCATATCCTACCTTCAAACAATAAGGCGTTATCCGCGCCTCTTGAAATTCTTCAATCCTTCTGCACCTTAGTCTTTCTCGGATCTTTTCCAACTTTTCCTCAATCCTTTGTCTCTCGACAATTCTTTTTCTTAGATCAGATGTCAGTGTGAGTGTAGCGATACAGCTCACAATTGTTTCATGTGGTTCTACTAATTCAATCTTCATTCTACCAAACTCTTCAACGAAGTTTTTCCTCTGTACAAAGAGACATCCTAACTGGTATGGCTTTCACGACTCAAGCGCCGCCTACTACATTCGCCTTGCCCGGGTGATAGTTAATACCACAGTCGTAATCTTTTACCAATTCAAGCCATCTTCTTTGTCTCATATTCAGATCTCTTTGTTCGAAGAAATACTTCAAACTCTTATGATCCGTGAAGATCTCACATCTCACATCGTAGATGGTGTCTCCAAATTTTTAGGGCATGAACTACAGCTGCTAATTCCAAATCGTGGGTTGGGTAGTTCAGTTCGTGGGGTCTGAGTTGTCGGGATGCGTAAGCTATCACTTTTCCTTCTTGCATCAAAACACAACCCAGTCCAGTCTTAGATGCGTCGGATAGACCACATACCCTTTGTCCGCTTCGACCTGCTAGAACCGTGCACCGTCAATTTTTCTTCGAGTATTTGAAAACTCGCCCGCACTCATCACCAAATGAACTTGATTTCCTTCCGAGTAGTGGGTTATTGGCCTTGCAATCTTGGAGAATCCTTCGATGAATCTCCTATAGTAGCCAGCTAATCCTAGGAAACTTCTAATTTCGTGCTGTGTTCTTGGTGATTTCCATTCTTGCACGGCCTCTACTTTGGCTGGATCTACTTTTATGCCTTCAGCAGACACGATGTGTCCAAGGAACATAACTTCCTTCAGCCAAAACTCACATTTGCTAAACTTAGCAAAGAGTCTTTCATTTCTCAAGGTTTGCAAAACCGTCCGTAGATGTTCCCTATGATCCTCTTCGTTTTGAGTAGATAAGGATATCATCTATGAAGACCAAAACGAATTTATCCAAAAATGGATGAAATACTCTGTTCATGAGGTCCATGAATACGGCTGGTGCATTGGTTAATCCGAATGGCATAACTATGAATTCATAGTGGCCATATCTGGTTCGGAATGCAGTCTTAGGTACATCCTCGCATCGTATTTTCAGGTGATGGTATCCCGACTTAAGATCAATTTTAGAGAATACACCGCTCCTCGCAATTGATCAAACAGTCATCAATTCCGGTAAAGGGTATTTGTTCTTTAGTGTCATCTTATTTAGCTCCCTATAATCGATGCACATCCTCAAAGAACCATCCTTTTCTTAACAAACAAAACAGGCCCCCAAGGTGAAACACTCGCCTAATAAATCCTAGATCCAAAAGCTCTTGGATTGGATTTTAGCTCTTCTAGCTCCTTCTGGGCCATCCTATAGGCGCGCTTCGACACCGGGCTGATCCTCGGCTCCAAGTCGATGGTAAACTCTAGTTGTTCATCGTGAGGTAGTCCCGTAGATTCTCGAAATACGTCCAAAATTCTTGGACGACTTCAATGTCTTCACCCGCCGGGTTTATCCTCATCGTTTAAATAAACAAGGAATGCATGGCATCCCTTCCGGGTTCATCATCCTCCTAGCTTGTAGTGTCGATACTATCGAATCCTCCTTCCCATGCCGATTCCGTGAAAATGCGTTGTTTTTGTCCGTGAAAGTGAAACGAAATTTTCCTTTCCTTACAGAGAATCGTGGAGTGATTCTTAGCTAACCAGTCCATTCCGAGGATTATGTCTACATCATCCATGGGTATTATGTTTAGGTCGTTAGCCAGAACCTTAAGTGATCCTAATGTCAACTCTAGGTTCGAGCAAAAGTGGGTAACGGTCATAATTCCTCCTATAGGCGATGAGATTCTCATATCCTGGCTTGATTTTTCAGACCTAAGGCCCAGCATTTCTACGCATGATTTTGCAATAAAAGAATGCGAAGCACCCGTATCGAACAATACTATAACAGGTAGGTTGAGGAGAACTCCCATACCTGCCAAGTTCCCTTGGTTTTGTTCGTTCTGCCTCCTATGCGTGGCGTAGTTTCACCGAGCCTACCGAGGCCGACGGGTGCCGGTCCCGCTGATTTGGCGGTTGTTGCTCGCCTCGTTGTCGCCACCGGGCGCTGGCGCGTGGTTGTCGCCCGCTGTTGTTGTGGTTGCCGCCATCGTTGTTGCGTGGTTGCCGCGTTGCCGCCATGGTTGTTGTGGTGGTTGCCGTTGTTGTTGAGGTCAATGCTGCCACCGGGTTGAGGGTTTAATGAAACCGCGCGCGGCCGGGTTTGAAGTCGATAGCCCTTAATGGCCGAGCATTGCCCGTTGGTTCGGGTCTTACATCCGAACGTGATATCGGGCAATTGTGGCGAATGCCCGCTTGCCCGCATTTATAATACCACCACATTTGCCGCACACACACCCTTGTGTGTCCTATGGCATCGAGGGCATTGAGGTGTCCTCGATCGCTCATGTGGTCCCTCACGGTGGAGCATAAGCGCCTCTTCCAGCCTTGTCCCGTGGGCGCTGGCCTCCTTACCACGGCGCGCTGTGACTCGTGTCCCCAAAGTTCCCACGGTTGTTATTCCCGCGGTTGGGTTCCCATTTCCCTTTCCTCTATCCAAATGCATTGTGTGTCCGAGATGACACCGATTTATTTTCGGTCATGGCATTTATATCTAAAGCTCTCATGAGAGCTTCAGTAGACAGCTTCTCCATGGTCGGCAAGAGACATGCGATTCCATTCTTAGCCCCGCCTCGAACTTTTCCGACATTTTCAAGTCGGTGTCCACCAGCCTGTGCATATCTCGACATCTCGCAGAAGGTGCGATCATAGTCGATCATCCTTTTTGTTTTAGCGTAAAAATTTCGCTTCTTCTTCCTCTTATAGCTTTTAGGGATGTACTTTTCATACAGCTCCCTCTTGAAATCCTCCCACGAGAATTCCTCGAGCTGCTCAGCTGTGAAAGTTTTCTTTCTGGCCTCCCACCAGAAGTCAGCTGGTCCTATCAGCTGAAAGGTAACACACGACAACCTTTCCCGTGCCGTGCACCTTAAAAAGGTAAAAATCCGTTCAATGGCCCTAACCCATTGTTCGGCTTCTTCCGGGCTACCTTTCCCGTTAAAGACAGGAGGGTTCTGTCTTAGAAACATTTCTTCGATTCGGCGATCGGGTTGTGGTGGAGGTGGTGGTTGGGGAATTTCTTCTGGCTCTTGCTCGGGGATCCTACCCCTTCCTCTCGGCCTTCCCGACCTCGACCTCCGGGTTCTTGCCCGGATTCCTCTCTGAGGCATGTCGCTATAGAAAACAGTAATCATTAGCACTTATTCTTTTCACACTCAACATACACCAATGCTATTATGGCTTTATCAGAAACGATTCCAAACAGAATATCATTCTTAACAAACATAACTTGCCGCAAAAGCCCTATTAGGGTCATGTGTATATATATCCAAAAATTTCGCCATAGGCGTGGATGTTCAAAACCAACGGTTATACAAAAGAGAAATAAACATAAGTCCCGCCCACACGGCCTTCCAAAAGCTAAGGTTCTAAGTCCAACACTAAAGATTAAACATAGGAAAAGGAAAACAATGTGCTTAAGCACAAAATCTCTTTAAGCTTCGCTGTGGTCTACATCATGCGCCCTCCCACCGTCCGGCCCTCCGGGATCTTCCTCCTCCTGAGTCGCCCCGCCGTCTCGAAATGTCCATGCGGGCAGTCCCTCGATGGACCGGCTCCATCGCTTTCCACCATCGGATGTCTCGCAGGGTTAAGAGCATTCGCTGTATTCACCCGATGCTCGTAGTCATGGCGGATCGGGTCAGAGCCACCGCGACATCTCGTTACTCTCATCCGTCTTTGTCCGGCGAAAGTGCTCGACCGGTGGTATGGCTGGGACCATAGGTGGCGGAGGTGGTACCGTGGACGACGGGTGTCCGGCTGTGGGTGGAAATACCGCCTCCCAAGGCTCTGGGCGGCCGCCTCTCTAAGCGAGCAGCCTTCCTCGTCAAAAGGAAAGGAGGCACGACCGGGTCAATCCGCCCGGAACCTCTGTAAAGCCACTCGCGACTCATCCCGCCTGTATACTCGGGAGGAGGTAGGGTCCTCTCGGTGCTGCCTCAGAATCTCAGATACGTAAGTCGTGACTCACGAACTCGGCAGATCTCCCACCAAGTCATAGCTGCCCATCGCCTTGTAGATGTAATCCTCGATATCTCTCGAGCATATCCATCCCTGTGCAGGGAGTATCGCTAGAAGGCGCCGGATGCCGCCATAATTAGTCACGCCTGAGCTCGGGCGCCTCTCCAAAGACGGAGATAATATGCCAAGAACTCACCCAAGTCTTCCTCAACAGACATCCAATCGAGCGATATATACTCACCTCCTCCTCCGGGGTTGGGTGTGGTCCAATCCTCCTCCTCGCGAGATATCTCAACCCTCCATCCGTCACTTAATAAAACTAACATAAGTCAACTATCGTCATCGCATAAGCAGGCAAGGATATCTTAAACGTAACGTGAAGCAACTAGATAAGGTCAAGCAAGTCTATAAGGTAGGCAACATCATACTGCACAATACTCACCACAACTTACCTTCTTAGTCTTACCCAAACGTATACATAAGCCAACAACATCTTAATATAAGCTATGAGATCCTTATTCTATACCAAACACTCGAACTAGAGTTCAACGGACTCTATCGTATTCTGGAGGCAGAATTAAGGATTCTGTTCTTCATAACAAATGAAGATCAGTGCGTTAGGAGTACGCAGGTGAAAACCATGCGTAAATCGGAGTCCTAACGAGAGATCTAGCTAAAACAAATCTACTGCGCAGTGCAGGAAATTTGCGCGATCGTGCCAAATTGCAATCGAGACGTATGTCGACGACACGCCTACCATCTTCAGGTTTTTAAGTTGAGGCTGAACATTCTGAAGCCGTAAGTGGCATCCATTTTGTGTTGATGCTCACCATGTCAAGTAGTGATGGAGTGCCGACGTCATTCGCCTTAAAGGTCGAGGTTGTCCTCGCCCATCCTTCTCGCCGCCTTCCGTCGCTCGTGCCCAAGGGTATCGTTACTTTCATTCTTCCTATCGCTCTTTTCGCTCGCGATATGGAAAAGAAGTTCGATTTATGTTCTTTCACGATACGTGAACATGCTCCTTAGAGTCTAAGTTCATCTTATGATATCATATCGCTCATCATAAATAAATATTTTTTTTTTTTTTGAAAGTCGAGAGGTTTCAATTGAAAATTTTTGGAAATACGATTTCAACATAGCAATCATAATCAACTTATATGCATATCAAAATGGATTCATTCATCCCATGTTGATCATTCAACTAGTACCACCGTACTTTCATATCAATACTGAGTATTACATTAGTTCAACTAAAAGTATTTTGGAAAAATTTTCTTGCTCAACTTTCATTTTCATCATAAAATTTTCATAATAATCAAATCCTTCAAAAGTCCATCCAATTGTTCAATCATGTAAAAATTTCCATTTCATGAGTTTGAGAAAGGAATGCGCTACCTCTTTCCGGTTGAGCTCGATGTGATGGAGTGTTGAGGAGTCATTGGTTTCTAGAAGTCCAAATGACTGATCTAGACTTAGAATAAAAAGAATTGGGTTTTCAAAGAGCAAATGCGCCTCGATACCACTGTTACGACCCCATTCCGGACCAACCCGGATCGAGGGCGACTAGTACTAGGAGTAGTACTTTAGGGTTACATGAATAAAATGGAGAAGCGTAATAATAAGCTAACATGCTCGAATGTAATACGAGATGATGTTATATTGTTTTTGAAAAGGTTTAGCCATCGGACCCCAAAACTCGCTCGATCCGATGGGCCTCAATAGTTTAAAAACATAAGGCGTAAATAAGGGAGTTCAGAGTGTAGCAATGAAAGTGTGTGAATACATATATGACGATATGCATCCAAGGTATAAACCACAAATTCAAGTAAATCGGTCAGGACACCGACTCCTCAACACTTTCCCCATCATCACCATCGAGCTCAACCCGCACATTTAAAAACAATATGCGTGGCTAAGTACAAGAAATTGCACTTAGTGGACTCATGCCGAAAACATTTGATAAATTTTCGATTACGCCAATATCGAGTAAGTCACAGTGGTTTTAGTTAAAATGCCTCAGGCTTACCAAATCATTTTCGCTCAGAAACATAGCTCGGCCGAGCATTTTTGGTGTGTATGGTCCGTATCTCATAGTCACAATACATAATAATAATAAATAATAAACGCCGAGAGTGAGGCCTCCCATCTACGACGCCGTGACCGCCGTAATCCCGACAAAGACATAGTCACTGCAAGCATATGTTAACACAACAGATAGTTCCAACCTTCACGCCAATCCTAGCTGTGCATTTATCATCCCAAGACAGACCCGACATTAAAAAGGTCATGCTACCACAACAATTGATATAATAGTTCCAACTATCTCCACAATTTCTACCCGGCATAACAGATAGGATCCATACATAAAACGAAATATTTTTGGTGTAATGCAAGAAACATTTGATAAACAATTGTAGTATAGGTGTCAGAATGAATTTATTTGGTATGACAAGAAAGTCATATTTTGAAGATAAGAAGCCCATTTTGAGATAAGAAAGGAAGCCCACCGGACTATGGTTCGTTGTAAAGTCCTAGGTTCGCTCGCTCGTCAAAATCCCGTCATTGGCTTAAGGCCCACACCTTTACTTAAAAAGCGAGGCTTTAGTATCGTCGTCAAGTCTTTCGAGACTTCGAAAACTAAGATAAACTTCGATATTTCATATCGATGTAGATCGAATTCTTAGTGAATTCAATACGCCTCTAACACGACACGATTGACTTGTTCTCGCTCTTCGAGATACTTTCAACGATAAGCACGTTTTTCGATATATGGATTTCATTTGTGAAATCTTTTCTTACTAATGAGGTATCATACTCAATTAGTATATCTTACGCAGATCGACGTATTTATAAACGATAATCGCTCGCGAAAAGTCAACGAAGTCAACATCGATCAACAAAGTCAACGAGACTTTTAAAAGTAGTAACTTCTTTACTATTTTGTTTTATAAATCGAATTTGATCGATTTGAAAATGTAAAGTTCTATTTCTTGATTTACGTAAATCAAGGACTTATAATAAATTTATTAAACCCTTTTATAAATAGTTTTTAAACGTTATAAATGAACGTCGTCTCAAACATAGCAATCTATGTTTATAAAATTTTGTAACATTTAAAAACTGTCCAGAATATTATTTTAGTAACTTTTCCTTAATAAACTGTTTTAAAAAGGATTTTAAAACCCTTTTATATTATCGAAATTTTCGATAATTAGATTAAAAATACTAAATGACCTTTGAAAATTTTTCTAAATTCATATAGTACATTATTATACACTATGGTCCAGAATATGAATTTATGAAATTCATATAATACTGTTTGCTAATTATTTATATATATATACACATATATATTTTCGGTAATTCAAAATAATAGGAATAATCATCCAAAATTCCCAAAATTGATATATACTTATTATAACATCCCAACATCAGTATATAATATTTATATAACCCATAGTTCATCATAACTATTTATTTCACAAATGTAACAATGTTCACGGTAATAATAAGATAATTACCAAATAAATAGCAAACAATTTCTAAAAATTCTAAATAAATTCCAACATCAATAAACATTATATTATAACATTGTAACATCACAACATTAACTAAAACATTTGAATCATCACCATATGGAGCTCAAGAGCTCTCGGTTTTTGATTCTTTATGTTATTTGATTTTCAAAATTCCAATAATTATATACTATGTCTATACACTATAGTATATTAATATAACATCATATAATCATCAAGAACTAATTAAATCATCACCATATAAGCTTGTAAGCTTTTGGTTTATTTGATTTAAATAGGTAATTGATTTCCAAAAATTCTAATTAATTCACACAATGCATAAATAATATACTAAAGCATTAAAACACCATTACATGTTCAAAATAAAATCATACATCAACATATAATTTCCTAATGCTCACGGTATTAATTAAAATTTAAGCATATGGTTTTCAAAATTCTAATTAAAACATATAACATATAAACAATACATTAAAGCATTAATATGTCATTACAAGCTTAAAATAAAATTTATACACTAAGGTATGTACATATAAGCTCTCAGATTCATAAATAATTGTTAGGGTTTTCCAAAATTTTAATTGATATACCATAGGTTTAAAACATATCATAGATCAATAATACATCATAAAATGGTTAAAAGCATCGGTTCTCATGAACATTTTATACACATTTTCAAATTATTACAACATGTATACTATGGTTCGAAATTACTCATTCATGCTAGATCTATTCAAAATTAAATAAGCAACAATATATGATTATCCAAGCATATATCTTCATATATTTGAAAATAAATCATCAAGAACCATATATCTCATGCTCAAGAACATTTAAAACATCTATGTACATACATATAAAACTCGAACACACATACATATATCCATAAAACAAATAAAATTCCTTATAACAAGGAGATGAAAATCAAGCTATGGTCCTTCATTTACCTTAGAAATGGTATATAATGACGAGAGCAATGTGGATATCAAACTTAAGTGAGGAAGAATGAAGAAGAAAGGAAGAAGGAAGGTTTCAAACGGGAGCTCTCGATTTTTCCACGAAATGGGAGAGAAATGAGAGAAATGAGAGTTCAAAAGAAAGGAAATGATGTTATGGTTGTGGGTGTTCAAATGGAAGAGTTTCATTAATTAACTCTCCTCTCTCACCGATTTTTGTCCAAAAATCTGAACCAAATATGTAGCCAAATGAAGTGAATAGAGTGATCATTAAAGCTAGATAAAAAAGGTGATCATGGGTCATAATAGAAAAGTGATCCCATGCTCGAGTAAAGAGGAAACAAGCGGTTATGGGTGTGTTTGGGGGTGATTTAATTTTTGTTATTCATTAATACTATGTATTAATCATAGTATAGGTCATAGATATATAATACAAGTCATTAAAATAATTAAATCATCACTTGTGCAAAGTTTCGAAATTACCGATAGCAATTTAGAAAAATAGGATAAAAATATAAATCACACCTATTATTGACACTCATGCTATTTTCGATCCAAATACACACATATATATCATAATATATGGTTTAGATATTGAATAATATCATAGGATAAAATTATAGCATTAATTCATGCATATAAAACCCTAATTTCGAAAATTGGGTTTCGAAAATCATAAAAATCATATCGATTTTAATGATCTAAAACTGATTTCATAGCTTAATAACACTCATATATATCATATTATAAAGTTTAGATACCATATGATAATTTAATAGTGTCATTTCATGTGAAAAACCAAAGTTTATAAACTTAGGGTTTTTGAAAATTTCAATATCAAATTATCGAATTCAATAACTGAAAATTCGATTGTTAATAATTAATAATACTGAAATTATATAAAATATTAATAGGAAATTAATTATTATAATTTCCGAGCATTAAACTCAATTTACAAAATCGCTCTCAGACGCCGACGCTCAAAACGCCTCAAAACGCTCAAAATCGACTCATCTCAAATGGTCGCAGAAGTTCACACTTACTAAATAAATATATTCCTTTAATAAAGGAATTAAGATGGAAATTAATTCCAAGCTTCACCGCCGAAAATTTCATGAAAAGTCGACGCTCGATACGCGTTTGACGTTAAAATATATCGATTTAATCATTTCGTAATATTTCAACTTTAATTCACAACTTAGTGAATTATGAAAGGAATTCATTATAACGATATCGTATCGAAATCACAAGATTCGATGTCGTAAAAGATAATATACGGTAAAACCCTAATTACGGGTTTAGAAAACCGTAATCGATATTCGCTTTTTTGAATATTACATTTATATATTTTGAAATAAATGGTTATGATGAACTATGGGTTATATTAATACTATATACTGATGTTGGGATATTATAATAAGTATATATCAATTTTGGGAATTTTGGATGATTATTCCTATTTATCGAATTACCGTAAATATATATATGTATATATATAAATAAATAGCAATAATATCATATGAATTTGATAAATTCATATTCTGGACCATAGTGTATAATAATGCACTATATTAATTTAGAAAATTTTCAAAGGTCATTTAGTATTTTTAATCTAATTATCGAAAATTTCGATAATTTAAAAGTGGTTTTAAAATCCTTTTTAATTCAGTTTATTAATAAAATATATGTCTATTAATATTCTGGACAGTTTTAAATTTTACAAAATTTTATAAACATAGATTGCTATGTTTGAGACAAACGCTCGCTTTATAACGCTTTAAATTCCATAATACGCTTTTAATTATAAAAGGGTTATTAAAATGCGAAAATATTTATAAGTCCTCGATTTACAAGATAAATCGAGAATAGGACTTTACGCTTTCAAATCGATCAAATTCGATTTATAAAACAAAATTGTAAGAAATTACTTTTTAAAAGTCAAAATCGCTGACTTTGTTGACCGAATGTTGACTTCGTTGACTTTTCGAGTCAAACGCACGATTATACGCTTATAAACACGTCAAGACGCTGTGAAGATATACTAATTGAGTATGATACCTCATTAGTAAGAAAAGATTTCACAAATGAAATCCATATATCGAAAACGACTTATACGTTGAAAGTATCTCAAGAACGAGAACAAGTCAATCGTGATACGTGTTAGAGACGATCAATTCACTATGAATTCGGTCTACATCGATATGAAATATCGAAGTTTATCTTAGTTTTCGAAAGTCTCGAGACTTGAGCGACGTACTAAAACCTCGCTTTTCGTAGCGTGGACGCAAACGCAATGACGGGATTTTGACGAACGAATCGAACTGGGACTTTCACAACGAACCATAGTCCGTGGGCTCCTTTTCTTACCTCACGATGCGGGCTTCCTATCTTTAAATGTGGGCCTTTTCTTACCCCACCAAAACGTAACTTTACCGTTATTTCAAATGAATTTACTTACGAAGACTTATTCTACAAGTTGTTATCAAATGTTTTACTTGCATTACCGTCAAAAATATTTCGCTTTGTGTACGGATCCTATCGCATGCCGGGTAGAGGCTGTGGAGATGGTTGGAACTATTATATCAATTGTTGTGGTAGCACCCAACCTTTTAATGTCGGGTCCCGGTCGATGATAAATGCCCTGCCAGATTGGCGTGAAGGTTGGAACTATCTGTGTGTTAACATATGCTTGCAGAGAGCGATGTACAGACGGATTACGGCGGTCACGGCGTCGTAGATGGGAGGCCTCCTCTCGACGCTTATTATTTATTTTATTATGTATTGTGACTATGAGATACGGACCATACACAACAAGAAAATGCTCGGCGAGCTATGTTTATTTAACCGAATGATTTGGTAAAGACAAGGCATTTTAACTAAAACCTCGCGACTTACTCAATATGGCGCCATAATCCAAATCTATCAAATGTTTTCTGCATGAGTCCACTAAGTGCAAATTTCTTGTACTTAGCCCCGCATATTTGTTTTTAAATGTGCAAGTTGAGCTCTGATGGTGATGATGGGAAAGTGTTGAGTCCAAAGGTCCTCGACCGATTTACTTCAATTTGTGGTTTATACTCAATGCATATCGTCATATATGTATTCACACACTTTCCGCTATACTCGAACTCCCTTATTTACGCTTTTATGTTTATAAACTATTGAGGCCCATCGGATCGTGCCAAGTTTTGGGGTCCGATGGCCTAAACCTTTTCAAAACAATATAACATCATCTCATATTCGCTCAAGCATGTTAGCTTATTTTTACGCATCTCCATTTTATCCATGTAACCCTAAAGTACTACTCCTAGTACTAGTCGCCTCCATCCGGGTTGGTCCTAATGGGTCGTCGACACGCATCGACGATTTATAAACGATAATCGTATGTTTGACTTGAAAAGTCAACGAAGTCAACATCGTCAACAAAGTCAATGATTTTGACTTTTAAATAGTAATTTCTTACTATTTTGTTTTATAAATCGAATTTGATCGATTTGAAAACGAAGTCCTGCTTTCGATTTATCTTGTAAATCAAGGACTTATAAATATTTTCGCATTTTTAAATACCCTTTTTATAAATAAAAAGCGTATTTTGGTTTTTAAAACGTTATAAAGTGAACGTTCGTCTCAAACATAGCAATCTATGTTTATAAAATTTTGTAAAATTTAAAAACTGTCCAGAATATTAATTTAGCAAAAATTCCATTAATAAACTGTTTTAAAAAGGATTTAAAAATCCTTATTAATTATCGAAAATTCGATAATTGATTTAAAAATGTCAAATGACCTTTGAAAAATTTTCTAAATTAATATAGTGCATTATTATACACTATGGTCCAGAATATGAATTTATAAAATTCATATGATATTATTTGCTATTTATTTATATATATACATATATATATATTTACGGTAATTCCAATAAATAGGGAATAATCATCCAAAAATTCCCAAAATTGATATATATCTATTATAATATCCCAACATCAGTATATAGTATTAAAAATAGTTCATCATAACCATTTATTTCACAATATATAACAATATTTCACGGTAATTATAAGATAATTACCAAATAAATAGCAAACAATTTCTGAAAATTCCAAATAAATTCCAACATGATTAAACATTATATTATAACATTGTAACATCATAATATCAACCAAACCAATTGAAATCATCACCATGTGAGCATACATGCTCGGCCTTTTGATTTAATTTTGGTTTTGGTTTTTAAAAATTCCAACAATTATATACTATGTTTATACACTATAGTATATTAATATAACATCATTTAATCATCAAAAACCAATTAAATCATCACCATATAAGCTTGTAAGCTTTCGGCTTATTTGATTTGAATAGGTAAATGATTTCCAAAAATTCTAATTAATTCACACAATGTATAAACAATATACTAAAGCATTAATACACCATTGCATGTTCAAAAATAAAATCATACACCAACCTATGAAATTTAAATGCCTCGGCCCTTTTTAAAAAAATAGCAATTGATTTTCAAAAATTTAATTAAATCATAGAACATATAATCAAGGTTCTAAAGCACTAATATGTCATTACATGCTTGAAATAAAATTATACACTAAGGTACATACATATATACCTCACTAGTATTCACAATATTTTAAGCTAGTGGTTTTCCAAAATTGTTAAATCAATACCATAGTCTTAAATCATAACATAGATCAATAATACATGCTTAGAACATATCAATAAGTATTCGGTCCTCATCCAAAAATTTTTATACTATTTTCAAAAATTATATCAACATACACTATGGTTCGAAAATGTCATAAACATGCTAGGCCATTCCAAAATTTTAATATACAACTCCTATGCTCATTTAACATATATTCACATGTATTTTCAAAATAAAATCCTCAAGAACATATAAATAAACAATAGCTCATGCTCAAGAACATTTAAACACATATATAAACATACATGAAACTTTCGAACTTATACATATATACTAAAACAGTTTCGAAAATTTCAGATTAAAGGAGGTGAATAATCGAAGCTATTGGTCTCATTTACCTTGGATTTAAAATGGTTTCAAGAGCAATGTATGTATCAAGGTTGTGAAGTGGAGAAATGGAGAAGAAAATCTGAAAATGGAGGAAGAGCTCTTGATTTTCTGCTGCAAATGGGAGAGAAATGAGGTGTTTGAGAGAGTGTTTAGTGTTCGAGAAGTGTATAGGAGAGAAGAATGGGAAGGGTCTCCCTATGTTATCTCTCTCTCCTCTCACGTTCTCTCTCTCTTTCCCACCCAATGAAAAAAATGCAGCCAAATGATGGAGTGAGAGAGTGATCATTGAAGAGTGTTAAAAGAGCTCCATGTATCGGGCAAATTTAAAAGTGGGAATCATTGTGCATGGAGAAGTTGTCGTGCCGCATGGGGGAGGGGTTAGGCTGATTTTATTTTTAAGATACTCTTAATACATTGTATTAATCATATAATAGTTCATAGATATATAATACATGTCATAAAATAATTAAAATCACACATAGTGCAATTTTCGAAATTACCGATAACAATTATTGAAAAATAGGATTAAAATATAAATTACACCCATTATTGATGCTCATGTATTTTTCGTCCCAAATATACACATATATATCATATTATATGATTTAGATATTGAATAATAGCATAGGATAAAATTATTAGACATTTCAATCATATAAACCCTAATCATAAATAGGGTTTCAATTTTATAAAACTGAAACCTTCGATTTTATGGTTAAAATTCTGATTTAATGCTTAATAATATTCATATATATCATATTATAAAGTTTAGGTACCATAGGATAATTTAATGGTATCATTTCATGTGATAAAACCCTTATTTACAAGTTTAGGGTTTTCGAAATTAAAATAGAGAATATCGAGTTTTAATATCTCAAATATTGATTTTAATAATAATTAATACTGTAATTATATAAAATAATAATAGGGAATTAATTATTATAATTTCCCGAGCATTAAACTCATTTTTCTAATCGTCTCTAGACGTTAACGTTCAAAACGTCTCAAAACGTTCAAAATCGACTCATCTCAAAATGGTCGCAGTAAGTTCGTACTTACTAAATAAATATATTCCATTTAATAAGGAATTAAGATGGAAATTAATTCCAAGCTTCACTGCTCAGAAAATTTCATGAAAAGCTGACGTTCGATACGCGTTTGACGTTAAAACATATTGACGAATCATTTCGTAATATATCTTTACTTTAATTCACAATCCTTAGTGAATTATGAAAAGGAATTCGTTATAACGATATCGTATCGAAATCACAAGATTCGACGTCGTAAAAAGATAATATACGGCAAAACCCTAATTACGGGTTTAGAATACCGTAATCGTATATTCGTTTCTTTGGAATATTACAATTTTCGATCCAAATATACATATATACATCATAATATATGATTTAGATATTGAAACCCTAATTCAAGAATTATGTTTGAAAATTATAAATATAAGCTATCGAGTTTTAATGTTCCAAAACTCGATTTCATAGCTTAATAATATCCATATATATCATATTATAAAGTTTAGATACCATATGATAATTTAATAGTGTCATTTCATGTGAAAACCAAAGTTTATAAACTTAGGTTTTCAAAATTTCAACACCAAAAATATCGAATTTAATAACCGAAAATTCGATTTTAATAAATATTAATACTGAAATTATATAGAATAATAATAGGAAATTAATTATTATAATTTCCCGAGCATTAAACTCATTTTACAAAACGTCTCAGACGCCGACGCTCAAAACGCCTCAAACGCTCAAAATCGACTCATCTCAAAATGGTCGCAGAAGTTCATACTTACTAAATAAATATATTCCTTTAATAAAGGAATTAAGATGGAAATTAATTCTAAGCTTCACCGCCGTAAAATTTCATGAAAAGTCGACGCTCGACACGCTGCTGACGTTAAAATATATCGACGAATCATTTCGTAATATTTCAATCCTTTAATTCACAATCCTTAGTGAATTATGAAAGGAATTCGTTATAACGATATCGTATCGAAATCACAAGATTCGATGTCGTAAAAAGATAATATACGGTAAAACCCCAATTACGGGTTTAGAAACCGTAATCGATATTCGCTTTTTCGAATATTACACATAGCCCAAAATTTCATATTGAATTTAACTCTATGATCTAGTTTCGATTGAGATATCAATGAATTCTCACTTTCTCGAAAGAAGTTTACAATAAAATTTCATAAAGCGCTCTTTTGAAACCAAACCTTCATGGATCGAGAAAGTATTTGTGACGGCCCGCCACCCCATATGATCAAAGAAATCTCAAGATTTTCGTTATTCTGGTCTTCGGATCCTATCTCCCAATTATTCAGTTCAAAGAACATGTTGATTCAAACCTTCAAAGTTGTCATCTTAAATGGTGAAACCATACCTCTTGAAAGTTGTTATGATGAAATTTTCTTCGATCTATGAAACCAATAAGTTTGACGCAGGTTGACGTATCTTATCACCTAAAGAGCTTGTTTTCTGCCTATACGAATTACTCATGAATCTGGTGAGTTAGTTCAAAAGAGATCGTACGTTTATATGAGTACCAAAATCTATTATATCTAATAGAGATTCTAAGGTTGCTTCTAGATTATGGATTAGCTTACAAAAGAGAGACACGAAATTTAACTTGAGCATAACTTTCGCTCACAAGACGGATGGACAGTTAGACAAGAACGATATGTTGGGGATATAGAGCCAAAATGAAAGTACAAATTGGAAATACGTTTTTCCATTTATTAAGATCACCTGCGACAATAGCTGTTGAGCGACGATTGATATGACCCATATGAGGTATAGTACAAAGGGAAGTGTCGATCACCTCTTTATGGTGATAATGAAAGAAAGATGAAAGTTTTAAAAGCTAATATTGTGAGGGAAATAATTAAGATGTTTGCCAAGATGGGCAAAGAATGAAAGAAGCTTATGATAGACAAAAGTCTTACGCCAATGTGCATGGATATGGACTGCATTTTGAATGTAGAGATAAAGTTTCTTAAAAGTTTCTCCATTAAAAGGGATTATAATGTTTATAGAGAAAGAAATGTTGAGATCACGTTTTATAGGACCTTACGAGATCCTAGAAATAATAGACCCAGTAACCTATAGATTGGTACTTCCACCAAGTTTGGGGAATGTACAGAATGTTCCACGTGGCATAGTCGAGAAAGTGCGTGTATGATTCAAAACACGAGATTCATCATGAGGACATTATTCATGAACAAAGATATGAGTTATGAGGAAGGACCTACGACTATTTTGATCATAAGATTTAACAGTTAAGAATCAAGTTGTACTTTGGATAAATGTCCAAAGGAGAAACCATGGACAAGAGAAAGCCACGTAGGAAACTTAAGAGTGTTATGATGGAAAGATACCCCATACCTTTCTAAGGTATGCAAATTTCGAGGACGAAATTTATTTTTAAGGGGGGTAGAATGTAATACCCCGAGTTTTTAAAGCTAATTTGCGATAATAAAAATCGCTAATTAGGGTTTATTCCGATAATCGAAATAGTGATTTATCGAAACTTGATTTCGACTATCCTTTATACGAGGATTATTATATCGTATTCACTGACGCTTAGTGAATTAGGAAATAGTTTCTAATATTCATTCGAACGTATTGTTCTAGCATCGGTTAAATTCGACAATTAAGTCTTACGATATTTTAAGCATTGAGGCTTAAAATTGAATTTCCTTAGTATTATAAGGATGAATAAAGTTATTACAACTTTATTTCAGACATTTTAGAGATGATTCATTTATAAGAGTTTTGAGACGTTTTGAACGTCTACGTTTAGAGATAGTTCGATAAATTAGTCAAATGATCATGGAATTATAATATTTAAATTTCTATGATTATTTTATAATATAAGAGAATTATTTATCATTAAAATAATGATAGAGAATTAAAGAATAAAGATTGAATAAAAGAGCCTATTATTGAAAACCCTAATTTTGAAAATTAGGTTTTGTGATCTAGAATTGTTCTAAATATTTTTCTATGATTTAATTCGTCATATGAGACTTATAATATGTCACATAGATATATATTAGCTATTTATTTCAAAAAAATAAAATACATAGCATTATTGCTATATATAGGTTTTCGAAAATTTATATAAGTGAGAAATTGGATTTAATTCTTATCCAAATGATGATGTATTGTTATAATTACATTAATAAGATATTTTTAAGGATAATATAAGGAATATCATGATTTATACAAGTGGGAGGCCACTTGTAAAGGTAGGAGCCGAAAATTTGGAAATTCTAGTGTGAAATGAATAAAATGTCATGCTATTATTAATGCTATGCTATTATTATGTTGGGGAGATATTTTTATTAGATAAGATGGAGTATGTATTCAATTAGAACAAGTAACTATAATCCAAGTCTTGTAGTAGGAGAATTATTAGATAAGATGGAGTATGTATTCAATTAGAACAAGTAACTATAATCCTTGTCTTGTAGTAGGAGAAATTGTTGAAAATTAGTGTGAACAAATGTGAAATCAAATTAAGTCAAAATGTAAAACTTTGACTTTTCAAATATGATTTTATCCTATAGTAATAGTAAAGTATATGATAGAGTAAAATAATTAAAATTCATTCCACTACATACTAAGCTAGCGGACACACGTATATATGTGCATCAATTGTTGAAATTTCTTGTCCTATAATATTATAGCATTCTTTAATAATATATATTAGATGCTTATATGATGTAAGATAGTATTTAATGAATTGAATTATCAAGAACACAAGTGGAAAGCTTTTGTTGGTAAAATAGCCGATAGGTATATATATATAATATAAAGTAATGAATTTCTTTATTTAATAATGATTAAGGTAATGAACGTCTATATTAAATGATGATAAGATAATATGGTATATTAAATTATGTTATCATAAAAATAAAACTTGGTCCCTAAGCTAAGGCAAGTGGACCGAAAGGTTGGACAAAAGGTGTAAAGTATTAGTTGTCATTTTATGTGATATTATGTACAAGTGGAAAAAAGTCTATAAATATGGCATAGGATCAAACATTTCATCCATTTTGATCCCTTAGGCACCGAAAATATTGAGAGGAAATTGAGAGAGTCCATCATTTGTTCGTCCCAAATTTTAGATAGAAAAACGTTGCCGTTAAGAATCGACACCGATTAAAAGGTTAGAATTCTTTCGAGCTTCGTATACATGCTAGAATTTTTGATTTTCATCCATGAAATATTATGTTACAAGCTTATATGATTTATGATGAAATTTTAGGAAATTATGTTCATATGCTAAGTTGTTTAGAAATTATGTTTATATGATGTTCCTAAGCTTATATTATGATTTTAATACAAAATTAAGCATGATTATGAAATTTATGCAAGAACCGAAAACATGTGAGTACCATATGTTGATGAACATGATTTTAATTGTTGGTTTGAGCATGAAATAATGATCTAGGGTATTAAATATGCTTATATGATTTTATGTGAAATTTTTGGAAAACTATTGTATATATATTTGAAAATACCGAAAGTTTGAGAAAAATATTATGATAAGATATAATTCATGATTTAATGATATTATAGCATATTATCATAATATATGGTTGTATGAATTTATTATATGGTTGTATGAATTTATAGCATATAGTGTAGATTCATAATATATGGTCGTATGAATTTATTAAAGTTTATAAAAATTATTTTGACCTAAGTCACTTTTTGGAAAATATGACCTTAGTGAATTTTAATGAATAGTTCATAATTGATAAAAAATTATTTTATAGTGATGTTATATGATAGTGATCATGTGTTATGTGATTTAATTAGAATTTTTGAAAAATGTTTAATTATGTTTTCAAAATTACCGAAAACATTTTATTAAAATTAAGTGATGTACAAATTTTATATGAACAATATAATTACATATTATTGATCCTATGTTAAAATAGAGTGTTATGTGAATTTATGAGAATTTTTGCACAAGTCTAAGATAATTATCTCATAAATACCGAAAACTATATAATATAGGTATTTATGTTATATTTATTTTATAAAGTATAATCACATAATATGTTCTAAAATAATATTTTAGACATACTATGATTTTATGTGATTTATAGAACATGAAATGTTATGTTTACATCAATTATTTGATTAAGTGACGTAAGATTAGAATTAAAGTGTTATATGTGAATTTAATTATGTTTATGAATATTATGAAGCATGATTGTTGGAAAACGTGAAAAATCGAGACTTATGATATTAGGATTGAAAATCGAATTAAAGTTGAAAATTATATATGTATAATTTTCGAAATATATATATGCATAATTAAAAGTCAAAATTGTTTAATAAAAGTCAAAATATTGACTGAAAAGTCAAAGGTTGACTAAAAAGTCAAAATTACACGAAATACGATAATACGTGATCAAAGTGATGTGATACGTCTAATAGGAATACAGTTTACATTGATTAAGATTCGCTAAGACGTATTAGACATACTGAATTGATTAGAGAGAATTCCGAAAGTGGATAGACTTTGACGTTTTAGAAAAACGTGACCAACGTACTAAAATTAGTTTCTTACGTAGAGATGGGACGCGACGTGATCGCTGACGATAGAAAGGAAAGTTGGTAAAAGCTACATACCAGGTGGGCTTTACTCGAAAACCCTTTTATTTATGATGCTTTCTTCGAAAAGTATTTATTTACAAAGCTTCAGTTGAGAAATGATTATGAACTGTTATTCAATTACATGCCCAAAGTATTTATGTTTTTATGTATGATCCTATCAATTTGTTGGTTCATCCAACAAAGAAAGAGAATAAGTTGTTGGGTCGCATTTCCCGATCGTTACGGCCCCACTCCGGATAACCCGGATTTGGAGGGTGACTAATACTAGATTAGTATTTTAGACAAACAAAGCAAGATAAAGATACATATCAATTGTAAATTAGCATGCTTGACATAACTTATGATGATATCATAACAATTTAAATGGTTTAGGGCATCAGACCCAAAGACTTAACAATGATCTGATGGACCTCATTAGTTCGAAACAGTAAGCATAACATAAAAGAATTCAGAGTTTGCAGCGAAAAGTGTGTGAATACATATATGAAGATATGTATTCAAGGTGAAACCACAAATTCTTAATAAAAATGGTCAAGGACACTGGACTCCTCAACACTTCCCCCATCACCATCATCAGAGCTCAACCTGCACATTTAAAAACAAATATGCAGGGCTAAGTACGAATAATGCACTCAGTGAACTTATGCCGAAAATATTTGATAATTTTAATTACACTGCCAATATCATGGTAAGTCACAAGGGTTTTAGTTGAAAGGCCTTGTGCTTACCAAAACATTTTCAGTTCGTAACCATCGCTCGGCCAAGCATTTTTCTTGGTGTGTATGATCCATATCCCATAATCGTATCTCATCACAATATCAAAGATCAAACGTCGAGAGGGAGGCCTCCCTTCTACGATGCCGTAACCGGCTGTTACCCATACAAAGACACAACACGTTGTCACGTACCCCACAATCCTAAGTACGGATTAACAGGACTATAACTCTAAACATGTGAATGAACAAACATGGAGACTCTCTTTAATAAAAGCGTAATACATACGACAAGTATGTTCTTGGACTTTAGTACATAATTTAAGTTCCAAAGAATGAAAACATGTGATAAGTACATATGACGATGTACTATCAAGGTATAAACTTTTCAGCGACAATAATCCTATTGCTCAACACTGCTCCATCCATCATCTGCTCAACCTGCACATTTAAAAACAAACATGCAGGGCTGAGTACAAGAATGCACTCAGTGGACTCATGCCAAAAATATTTTATCATTTGAATTACACTGCCAACATCATGGTAAGACACAAGGGTTTTAGTTGAAAATGCCTTGTGCTTACTAAAACATTTTATCAGTTCATAAAATCATCGCTCGCTGCATTTTTTAGTGTGTATGATCCATATCCCTTATCATCATTCATCATAACATCATAGTCGAACGTCGTGAAGGAGGCCTCCTCTACGACGCCGTGACCGCCGTGAATTGTCCTTACAAAGACACGGTCACCTTAGGTGTACACGTTAATCCTAGCGGTATAAGCCTTCCTAAGATAGGATCCGATATCGATTTCATTCATAAGTTGGGAGTGACCCAACACATTCATATCATTCATGTCATTCATATCAATCTCATGGATAGGATACATACACAAAACATAAACATTTTTGGCGTGTAATCTTGTAAACATTTAACAACAGTTGAAATAAGCATCGTAAATAAATATTTCGAAGCATTTTATTCTTGAGTAGTAGTAAAGCCCACTGGACTGTAGATCGCCTTAATCCCATTTCTTGGTACTGTAAGTCCTAGCTTTAGCCTATCTATTCTTCGCCTTGAGGTTTTGGAGTGGAAAATCCATTGGGTCTTAGAACCCATATTTCTACTTTAGTGTATATCATGGTATGATATACACTCAATCGATTCATGTGGAAGACTCTAGTCAAATATTTCACGTTAAGGTATGCTTTCGTGAAAATATCGTATCATGATGTTTTATCATAATTGTACATCTTATAGTGCTCTATCGCACCTTGCGACATAACATAATGAATGCATCGATTAATAGCATGTTAGTCACATAAGGCATACTTACATAGGGGTTTCCAACACTTAGTCAAATTTCAAGTGTTTTAATTTCAGCAAAAACAGCTTGAAACAACCCAAGTGACGTACTTTGACGACCCATAACTCTCGATTCAGAATACGTATGGTCGCACAAAGATACATTCTGAAACCTCTAAACATGTACTACAAGTTCTAAGAAGGAATTAAATCCAAAAGAGTCGTGGTTCTGAAGATATAGGGTCTCAAAGTGGGCAACTCAAACTGACTTCTATACTTAGAAATGTTTTTCAGAATTTTCAGTTTTAGCTTAACGACGAGGGTTTTATGAGGCTCGTAACTTTGACTCACAATGCCAAAATGGCTGCAGGCTCCCAATTTAGAAACCTTGTAACAAGTACTACATATGTCATGAAGACCATACTGGAAAATATCTAACTCATCGAAATACATAAGTCCAAAGTTGACTAGTTGAAATGAACAGTTTCCAGTAGGTGACTTTGGGTCGATGAAAGGTATACCTATAAAACTTGGTTTGGGATCAAACTTTCCAGATCATAACTAGACATGGTGGGAACATTTCTTATGAAGAAACCCAAGTCCAAATCGGACAACAAATGGCTTGAACACCTCACGTAAAAGTCATACTCGAACAGCCTATTAACATAGAAATTTTCTAAGGCAGTTTGTCCAAAACAACTTACTGTAATGTATCAACTTCAAAAATTCACCGTGAGTTCATTATAATGAATCTGGAAATGAAACCAATCATATTGAAAAGCCACTTAAGTCTAGTTTTATCCAGAAAAGCCTCACTCAATTATTCACCATAGATTGGGAGATAAAATGTTTTACCACAAGCTATCACTCCCGTGACAGTTTTGTGCAGTTAACTTGTAAAATCTGGAATAAATAGTAAAGATTTTAGAAAATTCTGAAAATTTACAGGAATCTTCCAGACATGCTGAATTATGTTTTGCCAAATTTTAGAGTTTTATCATTATCCAAACTTAAAACGAAAGCCACGCACTATGGGTGATAAACACGGCGATTTCGCAGATTTGTGCAGTGTTTTTGATAAATACAATTAAAATAGCAAATCAAGTTGGATGGACTTGAAATTTTACAGAGGCATACTAGACACATATAATTTCAACATATCAAAAATTCACAATCATCGGACCACTGAAACTTAATCAAATAAATTCGTGAAGTTTCTGTTCGTCCAGGAAATCAACATGCAATGATCAAAAGTATTGAATCTACCTATTAAATCAACATGAAATCACTTTCAAGCATAGACCCAACACATTCAAGCATATTGATGAACATGCATGTGTATATCTTGATCATCCCTAGGATCTAAGGAGATGGAATTTACCTCAGCCATGAAATCGAGAGGGATGAAGAAGAAGAGGATGGCTGTCCATCTTGAGCTAGGAGCTTGTCCAATTTTTTTGATGGTGTAGTGGCTGATTCTTGGAGCTGTTCTTGGAGGGGGAAATGGATGAAAATGGGGGAAAGGGAGAGAGGAGGGGGACGGCAGAATGAGGGAGAGAGTGGCTGAAATGGTGTAGGTGGTGGGTGTTTATGGTGGTGACACCTAAGGGCATGTGTCTCTACACACATGCACACCTACACTACACACTACACTCACATTACATGCACTAAATTGTACCTATATATATATATATATCAGATTTTAATAGTGTAATTAGGATATAATTAATCCAATGTCACTTAGATACATGTAATAGGTAAATCAACAAATAAGTGCTTAGTATATATGTGTATATAGCTATCGGCTATTACACTATACCAAAGGGTCCAAATTTTATTTTCCATGCCAAACATTAATATATGTTATGACATATAGTTTAGATGATAAATAATATCATAGGATAAATTAATGGCATCATTTTATGCGATAAAACCGAGTTCGAAAATTAGGGTTTTCAAACGTTTGAAAAATTGGTCACTCTCAGTTCTTGTTGATCTAGCATTGATTAAATGCTTAATAATACTGTAATTACATATACTAATCATAGGAAATTAATTCCTATAATTTCTTGATCGATTAAAACGCTTTTCGTTTCATCTCAAAACGTTAACGTTTGAAAACGTTGCAAAACGTTCATTATCGACTCATCTCGAAGTGGTCGTCATTACTTTATTACATTATTCCATTAATAATGGAATTTAATTCTAAGCTTAATTGCTTAGAAAATATCATGAATTTTAACTATCGATACGTGATCGACGTTAAAATAATACTGTCGATATACTTCATATACTTTTATTTCTTAATTCACAATTCTCCGTGAATATAAAATAGGAATTCATTCCTTCAGTAAATAATCGAAATCATTATTCGATATCTTATGGATTGAATCATCTCGTGAATTTCTAATTTACGGTTTTAAATACCGTAATTGGGTATCTAATTTCATGGGTATTACACACGTTCAGGTGTACACGTTAGCCCTAGCCAGATATTTATCCTCCGGCATAGGACCCGATATCGATTTCATAAAAAGGTTGGGCGCGACCCAACAAATGACAGATCATATCATGTCATCCAACCATCACGCCATTTATGCATTTCATATCATTATATAGTTCCAACCATCACACCATGCATAATAGATAGGATCCATACACAAAACAGAAATATTTTGGCAGGTAATGTTGTAAACATTTATCAACAGTTGAAGAGTAAATCAGAATAAATTCATTTTAAAAGAATAGCGAAGTCATATTTTGTTTGAAAAGTAAGCCCACCGGACTATGGTTCCTCGTAGAATCGAGTCCTAGGTTTGTTTGCTCGTCAAGATCCGCTCGCCTGCTCGCCCACACCTTTACGCAAAGGCGATATTTTAGTACGTCGTCCACGCTTATCGAGACTTTCAAAGTCTAAGATAACTTCGATATTTTATATCGATGTAAATTGAATTTCTTAACTAATTCAATACGTTTTCAAACACGTAAATGATCGAATCTGTTCTCGCCCTTCGGACATCGCTCAACTATTTCGCTTAACCTTCCGGCTTAAACGCTCAACCTATTCTTACGTTTTCGATAAAAGGATTCCATTTTGAAATCTTTCTTACTATCGAGGTATCATACTCAATTAGTACGTCTTACGCGTATTAGCGTATTTATCAACGTATAATCGTGTGTTTGACTTTAAAAGTCAACGAAGTCAACAACTACCAACAAAGTCAACAATTTTGACTTTTAAATAGTAATTCCTTACTATTTCCATTTATAAATCGAATTTTGATCGATTTAAATTCGTAAAGTCCTATTTCTCGATTTGTCACGTAAATCAAAGGACTTATAAATAATTTCGCAATTATTAATCCTCTTAATAAATAAATCGTATATTTTCGATTAATAACGTTATTGAATAAACGTTTGTCTCAAACATAGTAATCTATGTTTATAAAATTTTATAAAACAAAATATGTCTAAAATAATTATTAGACATATAATTTATTATTAAACTGAATTAAAAAGGATTAAAACCCTTATAATATTTCGAAAATTCTCGGTAATTATTTAAAAAAATTACCAAATGATTTTCAAAAAAATTTCTAAATTAATACAGTGTATTATTATACACTATGGTCCAGAATAAGAATTAATATCATCCATATGATATTGTTTGTCATTTATTAATATATATGTATATATATCTCACGGAAATTTTCGAAAATTAGGGAATATTATCCAAAAATTCCCAAAATTGATATACACTTAGTATAATATCCCAACATCAATATATATCACAATTATAACCTATAGACCATCATAACCATTCATTCATCAAGAATTAAACTAAGTATGCAATCGGTAATTATCAATTAATTACCAAATAATTATCAAACAATTCTCAAAAATTCTAATTAAATTATAACATGATTAAAGATTATATTATAACATTGTATCATCATAACATCAACAAAAACCATTTGAAATCATCACCATATGGAGCTACAAGCTCTCGGTTTTTTTGATAATTATGGTTTTTGGTTTTCAAAAATTCCAACAATTATACACTATGATTATATACTATAGTATAACAATATAACATAATAACATTAATCAAAACCAATTAAATCATCACCTTAAAGAGCCTCAAAGCTCACGGCTTTTTTGATAAAATTTGGTATTTGATTTCCAAAAATTCTAACAATTATACACTATGCTTATATACTATAGTATAACAATAATACATCATAATATTAATCAAAACCAATTAAATCATCACCTTAAGGAGCATAGTGCTCTCGGTTTATTTGATTTTTATTGGTAAATGATTTCCAAAAAAAATCCAACACAATCATATAACACATATTTAATATACTAAAGCATTAATATACCATTGCATGATCAAAATAAAAATCATACACCAACATATAAAGTCATATTGCTCTCGGCCCTTTTTATAAAATCAAGCATTTGATTTTCAAAAATTCTAAATAAATCATAGAACATATAAACAAGGTCCTAAAGCATTAATATGTCATTGTATGCTTGAAATAAAAATTATACACTAAGGTACATACCAAATAGCTCTCGGCATTTTCAAGGATAATAGCTAGGGTTTTGCAAAAATTCTAAATAAAATCCTATGAACTCTAAACACATCATAGAACAATGATCCATCCTTAAAACATTTTTAAAAGTATTCGGTCATCACTAAACATTTAATAAAGTTTTCAAAATAATTTTTCTATATGTTCTAGGGTTCAAAATCACATAAATATGCTAGATCCATTCAAAAATTTAATATGCAACATCACATGTTCATTCTTAAACATATATTCACATATTTTGAAATAAAAATCATCAAGAACAATATATGTAAACAGCATCTCATACCAAGAACATTCAAAAACATACCAAAACATATATATAATATTCAAACTTTGAACAAAGGATGGATAAAATCGGTGCTTATGGTCTATGTTTACCTTTGAAATGGTATTGATTCACAAGAATAATACTAGGGTATCAAGTTTGTGTGAAGGAATGGAGAAGAAGAAGAAGGAAAATTTGAAATGGGGAGGAGGTTCTCGGTCCTCGTCAGAGATTTTGGAGAGGTGGAGTGAAAATGAGGTTTGGAATGGGATATGAGTGGAGTGGGAGGATATGAAGAGTCCTATCCTATATCTCTCTCTCTCAAAAATCGGTGCACACCCACACACCCAATGGGGAGAATTGCAGCCCAATGATGAGGATGTAGTGATCATTAGCTAGAGTGGAAAGCACTTGCCATGCATTGGGCAATAGAAAAGTGAACATCATGCGCTTGTTTATTCATTATGGCCGACGGTTTGGGGTCTAAATAGGTAGGATTTATTTTATTTTACTCCTTAATACAATATATATGTCATACAGATATAAAATACAAGTCATAAAATAATTAAATCATCACTTAGGGGTTAATTCAAAATCCGATAATAAATGAGAAAATAGGAATAAAATTATAAACACACCTATTATTGATACTCATGTCAATTTCGATCAAAATATACTCATATATGTCATAATATATGATTTAGATAATAAATAATAGCATAGGATAAAAATATGGTATCATTTTATGTGAAAACCCTAGTTTAGGTAATTAGGGTTTTCAAATACACAATTCAAAATAATCGAGTTTTAATAGTTCAAAATTGATTTTAATGCTTAATAATACAGTAATTATATAAAATAATAATAGGAAATTAATTATTATAATTTCGAGTATTAAACTCATTTTTCAAAACGCCTCAGACGTTGACGCTCAAAACGCCTCAAAACGCTCAAAATCGACTCATCTCAAAATGGTCGAGAAGCTCGTACTTACTTTAAAATAATATTCCTATTAATATAGGAATTAATATGGAAATTAATTCCAAGTCACGCCGTAAAATTTCATAAGATATCGACGCTCGATCACGCGTTCGACGTTAAAAATATATCGATTAATCATTTCATAATATTTCAATTCCTTAATTCACAATCCTTAGTGAATATTTATATAAAAGGAATTCGTTGTTATAATCTTGAATCGAAATCAATATTCGATGTTATACATGAATAAAATATGGCGAAACCCTAATTTACGGGTTTAAAATATCGTAATTAGACGCTCGCTTTTGGAATATTACATTCCACCCCTTAAAAGAAATTTCGTCCCGAAATTTGCATACCTCTAGAAAACAATTCGGGTATCGTTCTTTCATCGCTTCTTCAAGCTCCCACGTGGCTTCCTCGTGTCAGTTGTGTCTCCACAAAGACTTTGACTAACTAATCGATTTGCTTCGTAGTTGCTGAATCTTGTGGTCGAGGATTGCACCGGTTCTTCTTCATAGCTCATGTCCGCTTGAGAATCACGCCGCCTTGATGAATCACGTGCTTTGGATCGTGTACGCATTTCGCAATTGCGATACGTGAAAACATTGTGCACATTTCCCAAGTTTCGCGGAAGAGCCAACCTATAAGCTCATTGGACCTATCCTTTCTAGATCTCGTAAGGTCC
The DNA here is from genome assembly GCA_036937905.1 of Salvia rosmarinus. Taxonomy (NCBI): domain Eukaryota; kingdom Viridiplantae; phylum Streptophyta; class Magnoliopsida; order Lamiales; family Lamiaceae; genus Salvia; species Salvia rosmarinus. The sequence goes on from JAODLM010000331.1 coordinate 42,499, forward strand.
TATGAAGCGGGTCTCGCCTTTCATTTCAGCCCAAACTCGACTATTCCTTTCGATGAGAGACTTTAAGAAACACTTTGTCTCCATCTTCAAATCAGAGTTCGGATCTACGCCAGATCGTCAGAAGATTTTTGTCCATCCCGAGCTTCTCTTATCCTCAGCCTAATTTGTCGAACGATCTCGATCATCTCATTCACTGCATCTCGCCCTATGACTTTTCTCTCACCGACTTCATCCCAATAAAGCGGTGATCTACACTTCTTGCCTTACAAGGCTTCGTATGGGGCCATACCAATCGTCGCTTGGTAGCTGTTGTTGTAGGCAAACTCAATCATGGGTAAAATGTCCTCCCATTTTGCACCTCGATCCAACACTACTGTTCTAAGCATATCTTCTAGTGTCTGGATCGTTCTTTCCGACTGCCCATCAGTCTGTGGATAAAATGCCGTACTGAAATTTAATTTCGTACCCAACTCTCTTTGTAGGCTAATCCAGAATCTGGATGTGAACTTGGAGTCTCTATCGAGGTAGTAGATTTTGGCACCCATGTAGTCGATAATTTCTTTCGACGCATACCGGCTAATTTATCGATCCATAAGTGCTTTAAATCGGTAGAAAGTGAGCACTCTTGGTAAGTCTATCCACAATTACCCATATGGATGTGTTTCCTCTTTTCGATTTGGGTAAGCTCGTAACGAAATCCATCGTTATCTCGTCCCATTTCCACTCAGGTATTTCCAACGGTTGCAACTTTCCGTAAGGACGTTGATGTAACGCCTTCACCTGCTGGCAAACAAGACAGCGTTCTACGAAAGAAGCTATGTCTCGTTTCATGCCTTCCCACCAAAACTTTTCCTTCAGGTCTTGGTACATTTTAGTACTACCTGGGTGGGCGGTGTAGGGTGTATCGTGAGCCTCACTCATGATCTCATTCTGAAGCTCTGCGTCGTCTGGAACGCATATTCTACCTTCAAACAATAGGGCGTTGTCTGGCGCCTCTTGGAAGTTCTTAAATCCTTTAGACCTTACTCTTTGTCTGATCTTTTCTAACTTTTCCTCCATCCTTTGTCTTTCGACAATCCTTTTTCTTAGACCAGACGTCAGTGTGAGTGTAGCGATACAACTCACGATCGTCTCGGGTGGTTCAATCAGTTCAATCCTCAATCTTCCAAACTCATCAACGAGTTTTTCTTCCCGCGTAAAGAGGCATCCTAGCTTGGATTGGCTCTTACGACTTAAGGCGTCGGCTACTACATTCGCCTTGCCCGGGTGGTAGTTGATACCACAGTCGTAATCTTTCACTAGTTCGAGCCATCTTCGTTGCCTCATATTCAAATCTCGCTGCTCGAAGAAATACTTTAAACTCTTGTGATCCGTGAAGATCTCACATCTCACTCCATAGAGATGGTGTCTCCAAATTTTCAGGGCATGAACTACTGCCGCTAATTCCAAGTCATGGGTTGGGTAGTTCAGTTCATGCGGTCTGAGTTGTCGGGATGCGTAAGCTATCACTTTTCCGTCTTACATCAAAACACAACCCAGTCCAGTCTTAGAAGCGTCTGTATAGACCACATACTCTTTGTCCGCTTCTGGAACTGCTAGAACTGGTGCACTTGTCAACTTCTCCTTAAGTATTTGGAAACTCGTCTCAAATTCATCAGTCCAGTTAAATGTGATTCCTTTTCGGAGTAGCTGGGTTATTGGTCTTGCAATCTTGGAGAATCCTTCAATGAATCTCCTGTAATAACCCGCTAGTCCTCGGAAACTTCTAATCTCATGTTGAGTCCTTGGCGATTTCCATCCTTGCACTGCTTCTACTTTGGCTGGGTCTACTTTTATGCCTTCGGCAGAAACGATGTGTCCAAGGAACATAACTTCCTTCAGCCAAAACCCACATTTGCTAAACTTAGCAAACAACCTTTCATCTCTCAAGGTCTGCAGTACCGTTCTCAGATGTTCCTTGTGATCCTCTTCATTCTTTGAATAGATAAGAATGTCGTCTATGAAGACTTGAACAAATTTATCCAAAAATGGATGGAATACTCTATTCATAAGATCCATGAATACGGCTGGTGCATTGGTTAATCCGAACGGCATAACTATGAACTTATAGTGGCCATATCTCGGTTCGAATCGCGTCTTAGGTACATCCTCGCACCGTATCTTGGTGATGGTAACTCGACTTGAGATCAAATTTTGAGAATACTCACCGCCTCGCAATTGATCAAACAGGTCATCAATTCTGGGTAAAGGATATTTGTTCTTTAGTGTCATCTTATTCAGCTCTCGATAATCGATGCACATCCTCAAAGAACCATCCTTTTTCTTAACGAATAAAACAGGCGCTCCCCAAGGTGAAACACTTGGCCTAATGAAACCTAGATCCAACAATTCTTGAATTTGGATCTTCAGTTCCTCCAACTCCTTTGGGGCCATCCTATAGGGCGCCTTCGACACTGGAGCCGATCCGGGTTCCAAGTCGATGGTGAACTCTAGTTGTCTATCAGGGGGTAACCCTGGTAGATCCTCGGGAAATACGTCCGAAAATTCTCGGACAACTTCAATGTCTTCAATCCTCGCTTCGGGTTTATCTTCCCCGTTCAAGTACACAAGGAATGCATGGCATCCTTTCTGGTTGATCATCCTTCCAGCCTTTAGTGCTGATACAATCGAAATTCTCCTTCCCATGTTGATCCAGTGAAAATGCGTAGCTTCTTGTCCCGAAAAGCAAAATGAGACTTTCCTTTCCTTACAAAGAATCGTGGAATGATTCTTAGCTAACCAGTCCATTCCTAGGATGATATCTACGTCATCCATGGGCATTATGTTTAGATTGTTAGCCGTAACCTTAAGTGATCCTAGTGTCAACTCTAGGTTCGAGCAAAGAGTGTAATACCATAATCCTCCATCCCGGCTTGCTTTTCGCACCTAAGTCCCAAAGATTTCACGCATGATTTTGCTATAAAAGAATGCGAAGCACCCGATCGAACAATACTATGATAGGTATGTTGAGAAGAACTCCCATACACCCGGTGTTTCCGATTTTGCTCGCTCGCCTCGGTAGAGCGAAGCTCTAACTGGCCGGCCGAGGCCGACGGGCTTGGTCCTTCTTGGTTTGGCGGCCGCTTTGCTGAAATCGCCTTCTTCTTCGTTGGCGTTGTCGCGTGGTGGCCGCCTTAGTTGTTGAGGTGGTTGCCTTGAGTTGTTGTTGTTGCGGGGTTGGGGTGGAATTGGATAGCCCTTAGTGGTGGACATTGCCGGGTTGGTTCGACCTTATATCCGAACGTGCCCTCAGGTAATTGTTGGCGTAATGCCCTCTCGCCCGCACTTGAAGCAATTCACATTGCTTGTCGTACATATCCTTGTGCACCCTATGGCATTTAGGGCATGGAGGAGCCTCATTTGCTCTTGCGGTCCTCTCGTCGGAGGAGCAAAGCGCCCTTTCCACCTCGCCTCGGTCAGTGCCCGGTTCCTTGCCGTGGTTGCTTTTGGTTTGTGTTCTCATAGCCTCCTCTCGCTATTATTGCCGCGATTCGGTTCCCACTTTCCTTTTCCTTTTCCACTGTGCTATGTGTCCGAGTGACATCGACTTATTGTCGGACATTGTCGCCTCAATATCTAAAGCTCGCAAGAGCTTGATGTAAGTCGGTATCCATGGTCGGCAAGAGACATCCGTATCTCCATCCTCGGCCCCGACCTAAACTTTTCCGACATTTTCAAGTCGGTGTCACCGCCGTGCATACTCGACATCTCGCAGAAAGCTCGATCATAGTCGGTCATGCATAACTTCACTTGCTTCAGCAGGAAAAATTCCTGCTCCTTTCTCTTTCTATAGCTCTTGGGTATGTATTTCTCATACAGCTCCCTCTTAAAGTCCTCCCATGAGAACTCTTCTAGTTGCTCGGCAGTAAATGTCTTCTTCCTGGCCTCCCACCAGAAGTCCGCGGGGCCATTTAATTGAAAAGCTACACAGGACAGTCGCTCATGTGCTGTGCATCTCAGAAAATTAAAGATTCATTCAATGGTTCTGACCCATTGTTCAGCTTCTTCGAGGTTGCCTTTCCCATTAAAGGTAGGTGGGTTCTGCCTTAGGAATAACTCCTCGATCCTGCGATCGGGTTGAGGTGGAGGTGGTGGTTGGGGAATGTCTTCAGCTTCTTGTTCGGGGGTTCTACCTCGTTCCCTAGGTCTTCCCCGACCTCTGCCTCTGGGTTCTTGTTCCGGATCTCTTCTAGGAGGCATTCTGCTATATAAAACAGATAACCGTTAATCACTTGCCTCTTCCATAACTTAACATGTATAGAATCATCATAACCTCATTGCATAACGATTTTAAATAAAATACTGTCATTCTCATCCAAAATTTACCGCAAAAGTCCGCCGGGTCGTGTATATATATAACGATAATCAAGCTCGCCATAAGGGGATGTTCAAAACTAAAAGTCATAAAACAAAACATGAATCCCGCCCACACGGCCTTCCTAAAAGTCAAGGTTCTAGTTCCATCAAAACCATACACAAAAAGAAATGACATAAACCATCCATAACAAAATTTAACTATGCTTCATCTAGTGCCTTCATCGTGCATCTTCCCATCGATCGTCCTCCTGGGTCTTCCTCGATCCTCTTCTTCATCGTAATCATCCTCATGAGTACGCACTCTCGATGATCCCGCCCGTCATCTTCGTACATCGGTATGTCGCGCATGGGGTTGAAGTCATCGTCGCCATATAGCTCGTAGTCATGGCGAATCGGGCTATAGCCATCGAAAGCATCCGATACGCTCATCCGCGCTGTCTGGCGGAAACGCTCTACTGGTGGTACGGGTGGGGCCATAGGCGGTGGAGGTGCTAGCGGTGGACGTACGGGGTGTCCTACAGGTAGAGGAGGGAACACAGGCTCTCCTAAAGCTCTTGGGCGGCTTCCTCGTATGGAGGCTGGCGGGTCGATCCGCCGGACCTCGGCAGAGCCACTCGCGACTCATCCCGCTAGGTGTACTCCCGTGAGGGAGATAGGTCCCCCTCGGCGCCTCCGAATATCAGACATAAGTCGATGACTTACGAATCAGGCGGATCTCCTATCGGATCGTGCCGCCAACCGCCGGTATATATAATCCCCGATATCTCTCGGTAATCTTCCCAAGTCTGTGGGAGTATAGATGTAGGCGCTGGATGCCATCATAGTCGGTCGCGCCATGGGCTCGGGCGTCTCCAAAGGCGGAGGTAATATGCCAGAAACTCGCCCAGGTCCTCTCCAGCGCACACATCCATCCGACACGGTAAATACTAATCACCTCCTCGGGGTAGGGTGTGGTCCAATCCTCCTCCTAGCAATATATCGCATCCCCTCCATCTGTCACGATCAAAACTAACATAAGTCAAACTATCGCCATCTCAAAAGCAGAAAGGATAACTTAAGTACAACGAGATGCAACTAGGTTAAAACTAAACAATCTATAAGGTAGGCAACATCATAAGGTACAATACACATTACAACTTACCTTCTTACTCTTGCCCAACATATACACATAATCTAATAATGCCTTAATATATAGGCTATGCTATGAGATCCTTGTCTTATACCATACACTTGAACTAAAGTTCAACGGACTCTAGTGTATTCTGGAGATAGAATTAGGGATTCTGTTCTTCATAACAAATGAAGATCAGGATGTTAGGAGTACGCAGGTGAAAACCATGCGTAAATCGGAGTCCTAACGAAAGAGAACGAGCTAAAAAAAAAACATTGTGCAAAGTAGTTTTTCGTTGACATCGAGGCCGAAGTTAACGGCGTCGAAGTTATTATGCTGACTCCGAGGTCGAAGTCGACCGCGTTGGAAAATGCCGAAGTCACCAGGAATGAAGGCATAAATGACGGCGTCTCAAGCGCCGAGGTTATAGATGCCGAGGTCAAAAATAATACCGAAGTTAAAATTGTCGACGCCGAGGTCGGAGTGTCGAGGTCGGAGTCGCAATCACCAATTTCGAAGTCGAAGACGTTAAACACCGAGGTTGATGGGGACGACGCCGAGGTCGCACTTCAGCATCCTAGACGGCGCCGAGGTCGCACTTCGGCATCCTCCTCACTTCAGCTCGGCTTCGGCCACTCGATATTTTCACTTCGATTCGCTCATTTCGCATTCCAGCTGCACTTTGTCGGATCGTCTTCCACTTACTGCTTGTATTGATTCGCGCTTCGTCGGTCGTCTTCCACCTTACTTCAGTTCGTCCGCGGCAGCTCGGCGATTTGCCTCAGCTCGTTATTAGCATCTATACCGCCGAGGTCATCGCCGATGGCGTTGTTGATGGTGAAGTCACGAGGCCAAGATCGTATGTACTTGAGTTCGCTCTTGTGTCTCTTATTTGCTACCGTTCTAGTAGCGAAATAAAGTTCTCTAGTTCACACTTCTATGTTCTCGTGTAAGAAGTTAACATGCTTCTTATAGCATCTATGTTCTTGGGATAACATATCCATTCTCATAAAAACTTTGAAATCGGAAATAAAATTTCAAATAAACATAGCATAACTCATTCTTCCCAACATTGAGCAATCAACTCGGTCAAATCATACACTTTCATCTCGAACTTTGCTCACTTGCATAACTTTTCGTTTGATTTCAAAATTAAAATTTTGAAAGATTTTCTTGCTCATACTTTCATTCCCATTACCAAAATCTCATAATATCATATCCTCTCTTCCCAGAATAACTTTTCCATTTTCTTTCAAAAATTCTTCCAACTCGCTCATCATTCAAAACTTTTCATTTCATGAGTCTGAGAAAGAAATCAGTTACCTTTTTCCCGGTTGAGCTCGATGTGATGGAGTGTTGTGAGGAGTCAGCAGATTTCTAGAAGTCCAGTGACTCGATCTAGACTTAGAATTTAAAAGAATTTGGGTTTTAAAAGAGCAACAGTGCTCTGATACCACTCTGTCACGTCCCAACTCCGGATAACCCGGACTGGAGGGTGACTAATACTAGGATTAGTATTTTAGGACAAATAGGCTAAGATAAAGATACATATCAATTGTAAATTAGCATGCTTGACATAACTTATGATGATATCATAACAATTTAAATGGTTTAGGCCATCAGACCCAAAGACTTAACAATGATCTGATGGACCTCATTAGTTCGAAACAGTAAGCATAACATAAAAGAATTCAGAGTTTGCAACGGAAAGTGTGTGAATACATATATGAAGATATGTATTCAAGGTGAAACCACAAATTCTTAATAAAAATGGTCAAGGACACTGGACACCTCAACACTTCCCCATCACCATCATCGAGCTTAAACCGCATATTTAAAACAAATATGCGTGGCTAAGTACAAATAATGCACTCGGTGGACTCATGCCGAAAACATTTGATAATTTTAATTACACTGCCAATATCATGGTAAGTCACAAGGGTTTTAGTTGAAAGGCCTTGTGCTTACTAAAACATTTTCGTTAAATCAACATCGCTCGGCCGAGCATTTTTCTTGGTGTGTATGATCCATATCCCATAATTGTATCTCATCACAATATCAAAGATCAAACATCGAGAGGGAGGCCTCCCTTCTACGACGCCGTAACCGGCCGTTACCCATACTGACACACAATCACGCTCAGTGTACACGTTAGCCCAAGCGGTGTATTTATCCTCCCAAGATAGGACCCGATATCGATTTCATAAAAAGGTTGGTAGCGACCCAACAAATGATGATAATATCATGTCATCCAACCATCACGCCATTTATGCATTTCATATCATTATATAGTTCCAACCATCACACCATGAATAATAGATAGGATCCATACACAAAATGTAAATATTTTAAGGTGTAATGTTGTAAACATTTATCAACATTGAAGAGTAAATCAGTATATAAATTCATTTTAAAAGAATAGCGAAGTCATATTTTGTTTGAAAAGTAAGCCCACCGGACTATGGTTCGTCAGAATCGAGTCCTAGGTTTGTTTGCTCGTTCGCGTCGATTCATCTCGCTCGGCCCACACTTTTACGCAAAAGCGATATTTTAGTACGTCGTCCACGCTTATCGAGACTTTCAAAGTCTAAGATAACTTCGATATTCTATATCGATGTAAATTGAATTTCTTAACGAATTCAATACGTTTTCAAACACGTAAATGATCGAAGCTGTTCTCGCCCTTCGGACACGCTCAACTATTTCGCTTAACCTTCCGCTTAAACGCTCAACGATTCTTACGCTTCTCGATAAAAGGATTCCATTTTGAAATCTTTTCTTACTCGAGGTATCATACTCAATTAGTACGCCTTACGCGATTAGCGTATTTATCAACGATAATCGCACGCTTGACTTTAAAAGTCAACGAAATCAACAACGAGTCAACAAAGTCAACAATTTTGACTTTTAAATAGTAATTTCTTACTATTTCCTTTTATAAATCGAATTTTGATCGATTTAAATTAGAAAGTCCTATTTCTCGATTTGTCACGTAAATCAAAGGACTTATAAATAATTTCGCAATTATTAATCCTCTTAATAAATAAATCGATATTTTCGATTAATAACATTATTGAATAAACGTTTGTCTCAAACATAGTAATCTATGTTTATAAAATTTTATAATAACCAAATATGTCTAAAATAATTATTAGACATATAACTTATTATTAAACTGAATTAAAAAGGATTTAAAACCCTTATAATATTTCGAAAATTCTCGGTAATTATTTAAAAAAATTACCAAATGATTTTCAAAAAAAATTCAAAATTAATATAGTGTATTATTATACACTATGGTCCAGAATAAGAATTAATATCATCCATATGATATTGTTTGTCATTTATTAATATATATGTATATATATCTCACGGAAATTTTAGAAAATTAGGAATATTGTCCAAAATTCCCAAAATTGATATACACTTAGTATAATGTCCCAACATCAATATATATCACAATTATAACCTATAGTCCATCATAACCATTCATTCATCAAGAATTAAACTAAGTATGCAATCGGTAATTATCAATTAATTACCAAATAATTATCAAACAATTCTCAAAAATTCTAATTAAATTATAACATGATTAAACATTATATTATAACATTGTATCATCATAACATCAATAAAAACCATTTGAAATCATCACCATATGGAGCTACAAGCTCTAGGTTTTTTTGATAATTAAGGTTTTTGGTTTTCAAAAATTCCAACAATTATACACTATGATTATATACTATAGTATAATAATATAACATAATAACATTAATCAAAACCAATTAAATCATCACCTTAAAGAGCCTCAAAGCTCACGGCTTTTTTGATAAAATTTGGTATTTGATTTCCAAAAATTCCAACAATTATACACTATGCTTATATACTATATTATAACAATAATACATCATAATATTAATCAAAACCAATTAAATCATCACCTTAAGGAGCATAGTGCTCTCGGTTTATTTGATTTTTATTGGTAAATGATTTCCAAAAAAAATCCAACACAATCATATAACACATATTTAATATACTAAAGCATTAATATACCATTGCATGATCAAAATAAAAATTATACACCAACATATAAAGTCATATTGCTCTCGGCCCTTTTTATAAAATCAAGCATTTGATTTTCAAAAATTCTAAATAAATCATAGAACATATAAACAAGGTCCTAAAGCATTAATATGTCATTGTATGCTTGAAATAAAAATTATACACTAAGGTACATACCAAATAGCTCTCGGCATTTTCAAGGATAATAGCTGTGGTTTTGCAAAATTCTAAATAAAATCCTATGAACTCTAAACACATCATAGAACAATAATCCATCCTTAAAACATTTTTAAAAGTATTAGGTCATCACTAAACATTTTATAAAGTTTTAAATAATTTTTCTATATGTTCTAGGGTTCAAAATCACATAAATATGCTAGATCCATTCAAAATTTAATATGCAACATCACATGTTCATTCTTAAACATATATTCATATTTTGAAATAAAATCATCAAGAACAATATATGTAAACAACATCTCATACCAAGAACATTCAAAAACATACCAATACATATATATAATATTCGAAACTTTTGAACAAAGGATGGATAAAATCGGTGCTTATGGTCTATGTTTACCTTTGAAATGGTATTGATTCACAAGAATAATACTAGGGTATCAAGTTTGTGTGAAGTAATGGAGAAGGAAGAAGAATGAAAAATTTCGAAATGGGGGAGAAGGTTCTCGGTCCTTGGCTGCAGATTTTGGAGAGGGTGGAGTGAAAATGAGGTTTGGAATGGGGATATGAGTGGAGTGGGAGGATATGAAGAGTCCCATCCTATATCCTCTCTCTCAAAAATCGTGCACACCCACACACCCAATGGGGAGAATTGTAGCCCAATGATGAGGATGTAGTGATCATTAGCTTGAGTGGAAAGCCTTGCCATGCATTGGGCAATAGAAAAGTGAACATCATGCCTTGTTTATTCATTATGGCTGACGGTTTAGGGGCTCCAAATAGGTAGGATTTATTTTATTTTACTCCTTAATACAATATATATGTCATACATGATCATAGATATAAAATACAAGTCATAAAAATAATTAAATCATCACTTAGGGGTTAATTCGAAAATCCGATAATAAATGAGAAAAATAGGAATAAAATTATAAGTCACACCTATTATTGATACTCATGTCAATTTCGATCAAAATATACTCATATATGTCATAATATATGATTTAGATAATAAATAATAGCATAGGATAAAAATATGGTATCATTTTATGTGAAAAACCTAGTTTAGGTAATTAGAGTTTTCAAATACACAATTCAAAATAATCGAGTTTTAATAGTTCAAAATTGATTTTAATGCTTAATAATACAGTAATTATATAAAATAATAATAGGAAATTAATTATTATAATTTCCTGAGTATTAAACTCATTTTTCAAAACGTCTCTAGACGTTCACGTTCAAAACGTCTCAAAACGTTCAAAATCGACTCATCTCAAAATGGTCGCAGTAAGCTCGTACTTAATTTAAAATAATATTCCTATTAATATAGTAATTAATATGGAAATTAATTCCAAGCTTCGCTGCTCAGAAAATTTCATAAGATACTGACGTTCGATACGCGTTCGACGTTAAAAATATATTGACGAATCATTTCATAATATTTCAATTCCTTAATTCACAATCCTTAGTGAATATTTATATAAAAAGGAATTCGTTATTATAATACTGAATCGAAATCAATATTCGATGTTATACAGGAATAAAATACGGCAGAAACCCTAATTTACGGGTTTAAAATATCGTAATTAGACGTTCGTTTCTTTGGAATATTACATTCCACCCCCCTTAAAAGAAATTCTGTCCCGAAATTTGCATACCTCTAGAAAAACAATTCGGGGTATCGTTCTTTCATCGCTTCTTCAAGCTCCCACGTGGCTTCCTCTCGTAGTGGTGTTCCACAAAGACTTTGACTAACGGAATCGATTTACTCCGTAGTTGCTGAATCTTGTGGTCGAGGATTGCCGCTGGTTCTTCTTCATAGCTCATGTCTCGCTTCAGAATCACGTCGTCTTGATGAATCACGTGCTTTGGATGATCGTGTACGTCTTTCGCAATTGCGATACGTGAAAACATTGTGCACATTCCCAAGTTTGGCGGAAGAGCCAACCTATAAGCTACTGGACCTATCCTTTCTAGGATCTCGTAAGGTCCTATGAAGCGGGGTCTCAGCTTTCATTTCAGCCCAAACCTGACTATTCCTTTCGATGGAGAGACTTTAAGAAACACTTTGTCTCCATCTTCAAATCAGCTTCGGATCACACGCAGATCGTCAGAAGATTTTTGTCTATCCCGAGCTTCTTATCCTCACCTAATTTGTCGAACGATCTCGATCATCTCGTTCACTGCATCTGGCCCTATGATTTTTCTCTCACCGACTTCATCCCAATAAAGCGGTGATCTACACTTCTTGCCGTACAAGGCTTCGTATGGGGCCATACCAATCGTCGCTTGGTTGCTGTTGTTATATGTGGAGAATGATGGTATAATGATCATGTTATATGTGGAGAAGGATGGTATGATAATCCTGTTATATGTGGAGAAGGATGGTATGATGATAGTGAAAATTGTTGGTTCGCTACCAACGTATGATGATGTTATAATGAGATTTATAGTTGTTGGATTATTACCAATACAGTTGATGTTATGATATTAATAGTTGTTGGTTCGCTACAACCATGTGATGATGTTATGATAATAATATATGAGAACTGATATGGATCATACAGACAGAAAATATGTCTGGCCAGACGACTTTTGAAAATAAAAGAAAATGTTTTAGTAAGCGCAAGACCTTTTCAATAAAACCCTTGTGTCTTACTGTAAAGGGGCAGTGTAATTTAAAGAAATGTTTTGGCAATGAGCCCACTGAGTGCATTATTTGTACTCAGCCCTGCATGTTTGTTTTTAAATGTGCAGGTTGAGCTGATCGATGGGATGGAGCAGTGTTGAGAAGTCAGGTCATTTGTTGCTGATAGTAGAACCTTGAATACACATCGTCACACGTGTACTTCACATGTTTTCATTGCTAGATTATGAAGTCTTATGTATGTTATGTTACATCAAACCTCAAACACTTGAAGCTCTAGAAATATTCTCAATATATGTCACACCTCCTGTCCCATGTCGTTATTCATTACTTAATTCCGTCATTAGTAACAGACCCTGCTAATCCGTACTTTGGGTTGGCGGGCCGTTACACTTTAACCAATTTGGTTCGTATTTTCATTGTAAATTCTAACTTATAGACTCTAGTTTCTAATTGAGACGAAACATTGCTTTTGACCTCATACTAATAAATTAGGTCAATCGTTTGAACTCGTATTAGCTATTTTCCGATAAAATGATTTCAATTATGAAATCAATTCTTATAAAAGAGATATTGTAATATCTCTAATTCGTCTCACACGTCCTAGTTTCTATATTCAGAGAAACTCATATTTATACTAGGCGTAAAACATAACTCTGTGCGTTAAACACAACTCTACTCACGCACTAACATGATTCATACATTCATACTTTAATCAAGTCACTTCAACTTCAAACTAATGCATTTTTCAAAATTCACCTTTAGAACAATTAACTTGCATAATATGCTCTAGTTCTAATTTTTTACTTATCATACTCCAATAAATCTCATAATTTCATTTTAACATTCAATCATGCCCACATATATATATATATAATTAATTTATGCATAGCACTTTATATTTCAAATTTATCGTCACTTAGCAAAACGTCTCAACGTAAAAATATTATATCTCATTTTAAAAATCACACAAATTCATAGCATATCTTAAACATATTCTTGGGCCTAAATATATGATCACATTTAATAAAATAAATTTTGAAGCTCAAAACTTCTAACTTTAAACTTTTCTAATTTTTTTGAAAAAATAGCAAAACATTTCCATAAATTCTTATAAATTCACATTGTAGAACAATAAAATATTAAGATACATAGGAGAAAAATATAGAGACATGTAGGAGAAAAGTAGTAGTTATATATTCATCACGGCATAAAGCACATATATATAATACAAGATACTAAGCCAAATTGGATACAAAATCAATATGGGATAATATTCTACAACATAGAAACCAATGTGGGATAGTATTCTATAACACTCCCCCTCAAGCTGGAGCATATATATCGATCATGTCTAGCTTGGTACAAAGTTCTGAGAAAAGTTTAAGGCCAACGGTTTTGTGAAGATATCGACAAACGGTTGCATGCGAAGTGAATGGAGTAGTAATCGTCTTATTCAAAACAGACTCTCGAATGAAATGGCAATTAACCTCAATATGTTTAGTCATCTCGTGAAATACCGGATTATTTGCAATATAGATAGCTGCTTGGTTATCGTAATGCATAGGTAAAGGTTCATTGAAAGTGAACCCCAATTCCCCAAAAAATTCTTAATTCCGATCATCTCAGTAGCAGTATGAGCCATAGCTCTATACTCGACCTCGGTAGAAGATCTCGCAGCAAGATGTTGTTGTTTACTTGACTGTGTTTCCTCCCAAGAAGGTGCAATATCCGAGTAGATTTTCATCGACTTAGAACTAGCATAATCAGCATCAGAATGTCCTTCAATATTTAGATGACCATTCTTCTTAAATAACAATCCTTTCCTCGGAGATTTCTTGATATATTGAAGAATTTGAATAGCAGCATCCCAGTGAACTTGCTTAGCTTATCTAGAATAACCAAGAAAACCAGACTTAATAGAACGAGGGGACAACTTGTCCAAACCATGAGTAAGATCATGAACAAAACAAGCACACCCAAATATCCGAGGAGGAACAGGATAAAGAGGTTTATCAGGATGAAGACACGAAAAAGGAATATCCCCAGCAACACACTAGACGACATCCTATTAATAAGAAAACATGCAGTAAGAACAACATCAGACCATAGGTATTTAGGCACATGCATGTGAGACATAAGAGTACGTGCAACATCTAAAATATGATGATGCTTGTGCTCAGCAACCCCATTTTTGTTGAGAAGTGTGAGAGCAAGAATTTTGATCTTTGTTTAAGTAAATACAACCATGTCATGCGTGAATAATCATCAACAAGAATCAAAAGTACTTGAAACCCTCTAGACTCAATCCTCATCGATAAACGCACGTTTTACACGTTTATTTATGATATTTAAAGATGATTTTAGATCTATTAAATGCGTTTATGTATCGGATCTTAAAGATTTTATCTATTTTAGAAGATACTGCTCTTGGGTGCCCCTTTGACGTTTTGTAGGTCTATATGTTGAAAATCGAAGCAAGGAACGAAGCATGAGCCAAAAACCACATCTGCCCAGTTTCTAGCGACCAGCCTAGCGGTCGCTAGGCTGGCCGCTAGGCAAGCCGCGCGAGAGCCAAGCGAGACCGCGACCTCGTGCACGCGAGCAAGCCCCAGCGCCGAGAAGTCACTGTGCTATTTCTCGCGGCCATGGCTAGCGACCGCTAGCCAGGCCACGAGGCATCCCTGCGAGCGCAAGAGGCGACCGCGAGCGAAGAGAGCGCGCGCGACACATGCCTCGCGGTCGACCTAGCGATCGCGAGGAGCGGTCGCGAGACGTAGCGGTAGAGGATAAAATTAGGGTTTTGGGGTGTGCCTATATATATGGCAACACCCCCTCGCGCCCCCAACTTAGCACCCACGATTCCGCACTCTTTCTTCGTTTTCATCGGTTTTACAGTTTTGAGCATTGGATTCCATTTAATTTCATTCTAGAGTTTAGTTGATCATTGTTCTTCGTTAGTTTTACGTATTGTCACGATCCTAACGCGTTTCGTCCAGACAATTTTCGTGAATTTCCGTTTTTCGCTGAGGTTGGGATTCAAGCCCAACGATTGTTCATCGACGCAACAATACGGGTTTCATTTATATAATTTCTATTTTTATGGTTAAATCGTATTTTATTCCATTTATTATGTCCGCTAGATTTGTTCTAATCCTAGGGTTTGCATGATCCGATCTATATGTTGTGATTCTGTTATCGCTATTTACCTTCAGGCATTGATTCATGATTCTTGGTGCTTATTTATATGTGTTAATTTCGATTAATCTTGATGCATATCTAGTTGCCAGTTAATTACGTAACTGTATTAATTGTCAATCGATCTTGAATGCATGATACGGATAAACCTTGAGTCGTAGCTGAGATAGGAACATCCGTAGGAAGCTTATTCTTTGTGATCTGTTTGGAGTTATTTGTTTTCACCTAGAGACGTAACAGTAATAGGGAAAACTAGTAATCAACTGCCACAATTATCGTAACTGAAGGTGTTGGTTATATATGTGATCTTCCATCTTGTCTGGATTAAAATTGGCTAATAGGAAACAGGATAAACATACGTTGTGGGTAGGATTAATGCATCCTTCCTTATCTGTTTTATCATCCGTGATATTATTGCTTTATTTTATATTTCTGCATGGTTACATCTGCTTTGGATTAAATTCCGAAGCCCTAAAATCTTACCAAACCAATTCTGTTGCTTGGATAATGATGAATTATTGTTGAGTTAGCTTCTATGTTTTCGTGTTACAATCCCTATGGATACGATACTCTGCTTACCTTATACTTGCGCGTTTTTCGTGTTAGAAAAGTGAGCGATCAAATTTTGGCGCCGTTGCCAGGGATGGCTCCCGAGACAAGCGGTATATTACACCCGCCACCCGTTCGAGGCGACCCCGGATTATATGAGCGCATGGATCGCTTAGATGGTCGACTTGACCACATTGACGGGCGCCTTACATCCATCTTGGCCCAGCAGCAGGCCCAATTTGAGCAACACCAGGCACATCTCGAGCAACAACGTAAGATGATGGAGATGATGCAGCGATGGGATCAGTGGCGCGGCTTTTATCCGCCACCGGAGTAGCGCGACATTCCAAGGTAAGTTTTCTCTCCCAACTACTCTTTTCTGCAAACCTTATTGCTTCCACATGTTCACAATAAGTTTGGGGGGAGTAGACGAGTTTGGTTGGTTGAGAATCCTGTTTATGTTTCTATGCTTTATTGTTAAGTTGTTATGCTTTGGGGTCTTTTCGTGTTTTTGTTTTGCTGTTCGTTTTGTATACATCGATCAGCGAGTTAAGTGAAGTGTGTTAATCCATGTGGCCAATGATAGAAATTTTTGTGAAATTTAATGATAGTGCACATGATCTCGTTGAAAATGACGCATGAATGACTTGAGATTGCTTAGCTTGTTGTTTTCACCATTTGCTTATCCCTGTGAGACTTGAGCTTCTTTGTATACATATCTTTATCTATTTCTTTTAATTGTGTGATATCGTGCATGTGATTATCTTCTAGAACTTGCCGTTTTTCTGTATCGAGACTGCAATATGTGTTTCGAATTTGGAAAGGATAAAATGCCATCTTTGTTAACCACATATTTACCCAAACACTAACCCGATGCTATATACCATTTGTCGCCTTCTTTGAGCCTTTATTAGACTTATTCTTTCGATTAACCGGATGATAGGAGGTGAGGATGGATATGGGAATCAAAGGGGATTGTGATGTAGTTATGACGAGAAAAATTATTGCAAGAGAAATACATACGTGGTAAAGAATAATACCTTTGTTGTGAATGATAATCCTATAAGCTCTAGAAAAGAAAAGAAAAAGCAATGATAAGTTCACTATGTGTTTTGAGCATAAAGGGTCTTTAATCAAGGTATAGGTATCTTATGAGGATAAAGCGTCGATTTAGTACGTTGGAAAGAAGAGGAAAATGGACAAAGTCCATAGGTTTGAAAAAGATAAATGGGGTGATTGGGTATACTTGAGTCACTTAGCCATATATTATCCTACCTTAACCAATGTGCCTACATTACAACCTATGAAAAGACCTCTTTGATCCTAATTTGAACACAATGACGCGGTGGAGTTATTAGAGAAATGGCAAGCCTATGGTAAGATGTTGCATTGCATTGATCGTTGAGTGTATACACGTCCTACATTTCTTTACGAGTTGAGTGTATTCTATATTTTACACACATGCCGTTGTGAGGGTTGAGATGAATGAGTTTTTTGCCTTCAATTGTTGTTGTGTCGAGTGGACTAACGTCGTCATGTGCGCTAATGTTTTTGAGCGTTAATATGTTTCTGAGACTTATAATGGTTATCATCTTTGCTACGCTCGTTGATCTTTTCGTTGTGTCTTTCTGTTCTGTTTTTGTTTGAGGACAAACAATGCTTCAAGTTTGGGGGTGTGATAAACGCACGTTTTACACGTTTATTTATGATATTAAAGATGATTTTAGATCTATTAAATGCGTTTATGTATCGGATCTTAATGATTTTATCTATTTTAGAAGATACTGCTCTTGCCCTTTGACGTTTTGTAGGTCTATATGTTGAAAATCGAAGCAAGGAACGAAGCATGAGCCAAAAACCACATTTGCCCAGTTTCTAGCGACCAGCCTAGCGGTCGCTAGGCTGGCCGCTAGGCAAGCCGCACGAGAGCCAAGCGAGACCGCGACCTCGTGCACGCGAGCAAGCCCCAGCGCCGAGAAGTCACTGTGCTATTTCTCGCGGCCATGGCTAGCGACCGCTAGCCAGGCCGCGAGGCAACCTCATGGCGAAGAGGCGCATCCGCGGCGAAGAGGCGCGACACATGCCTCATGATCGACCTAGCGATCGCGAGGAGCGGTCGCGAGACGTAGCGGCAGAGGATAAAATTAGGGTTTTAGGGTGTGCCTATATATATGGCAACACCACCTCGCGTCCCAAACTTAGCACCCATGATTCCAGACCTCTTTTCTTCAGTTTTTCATCAGTTTTTACAGTTTTGAGCATTGGATTTCCATTTAATTTCATTCTAGAGTTTAGTTGATCATTGTTCTTCGTTAGTTTTACGTATTGTCTACGATCCGGAACGTTTTCGTCCGGACAATTTTCGTGAATTTCCGTTTTTCGCTGAGGTTGGGATTCAAGCCCAACGATTGTTCATCAGACGCTTCAATACGGGTTTCATTTATATAATTTCTATTTTTTATGGTTAAATCGTATTTTATTAGTTTATTATGTGCGGCTAGATTTACATTCTAATCTAGGGTTTGCATGATCCGATCATATATGTTGTGATTCTGTTATCGCTATTTACCTTCAGGCATTGATTCATGATTCTTGGTGCTTATTTATATGTGTTAATTTCGATCAATCTTGATGCATATCTAGTTGCCGATTAATTACGAATGCTGTATTAATTGTCGATCGATCTTGAATGCATGATACGGATAAACCTTGAGTCGTGGTGAGATATGAACATCCGTGAGAAGCTTATTCTTTGTGATCTGTTTGGAGTTACTTGTTTTCACCTAGAGGCGTAACAATAATAGGGAAAACTAGTAATCAAGCGCCACAATTATCGTGGCAAGTTGTTGGTTATATATGTGATCTTCCATCTTATCTGGATTAAAATTGACTAATAGGAAACAAGATAAACATAAGTTGTGGGTAGGATTAATGCTTCCCTAGGGTTAGTCTTCCTTATCTATTTTATCATCCGTGATTTTATTGGTTTATTTTATATTTCTACATGGTTACATCTGCTTTGGATTAAATTTCGAAGCCCTAAAATCTTACCAAACCAATTCTGTTGCTTGGATAATGATGAATTATTGTTGAGTTAGCTTACGTGTTTTAGTGTTACAATCCACATGGATACGATACTAACTTACCTTATACTTGCGCGTTTTTCATGTTATAAAAGTGAGCGATCACCTACTAGGACCCCAAACATCACAATGAACTAGATCAAAAGCAGAAGAACTACGATTATCGACTTGAGAGAAAAACGAAGTGCGATGGTGCTTGCCCAACTCACAAGACTCACAATTAAAATCAGCGAGCTTAATCGGAACTAAACTTTGAAGACTGTCAGAAGACGGGTGACCAAGATGACAATGCCAACTGATATGGAGACACAACGACGGAGAGAGCACAAGAAGAGACGGGTGAAACAGGATCCAAGTAGCACAGGCCGCCACGCTCATGTCCTCCACCAATCGTCCTCTTCGTCAGAGGTCTGAAGATACTGATTGGAAGGATAGAAGGTGTGAGAACAATTGTGAGTTTTTGTTAGCTGACTAATAGATAATAAAGCGGCCGAGAATTAAGGGACAAATAAAACATAATCAAGAGTGATATGAGTAGTGGGTTTGACAACACCAGTGCCGGTCTGAGTTCGGGGAATAGGTGCCATCGGCAAGATGGACAGAAGGAAGAGATGATGGAGAAAAAGATGTCAAAAAAGATTTTGTACCAGTAATATGGGCAGAGGCACCAGAATCTAACATCCAAGACTTACAAAGAGACATGGAAAACGTACCTACAGAGGTAGAGACAGCAGCAGTAGTAGATGAATTGCTGACAGATTGCAGCAGAGTTTCATAATTAGCTCGTGGAACCGAGACCATATTAGGAGCAGATGAAGAACTTGGTGCAGTAGAAGCCGTGTTGGCCCAATCAGGTTTGCCAAACTTCTCCCAACACTTATCAGACTCATGATTCGAACGACCACAATGATCACAGTGTCGATCATTAAACCCACCTCGACCCGCCCACGTCCACCATACGAACCCGACCACGGCGGACATCGGTGAACTATGAAAGAGGTAGATTCAAGACGACCGATGGTGACATGAAGAATGCTAGACAACACATTAGACAGCGTCGATGCGTTATCCGGACATCAAGCTATCTCGAAGTGGCGGGAGATCGCATTGAGACCTCGTAAAAATTTGCCACCATGAATTGATAAATCTAGTGTGTGATTTTGAAAGCGATAAAGAACACGAGAGACTTTTACGTGGTTCGATCAAGAATAAGATCTACGTCCACGGAGGAGATGATCCTCAAGATGTTTACTATAATTCGATTACTGACAAGTATCTCAAAGGGCTCTAGTATTCGATGAATTTGCTAACCCTTTACCTTCAATCTAACTCCTATTTATACACAAGCGTAAACCTTGCCACGAATCCCTTGATTGGCGGGCTCATAATTCTCCATAAGCGACCATGATCTCACCATTATTACCCATGATTTCTACCGTTACCTCATTACCGTTACCCATAATTAGGGTTTGGGGATCGTCATTTAGGTGTAACAAGGTAGGGCGACATTAGGTTAGGCCCGGCTCGTTTGGGGGCTATTGTTGGGCACGAGAGGTTGGGCCATATCCTATCATAGCCAGAAAAGTCGAGAATAGCCTTGCGAGGTGAAGCGGAGAATGTGCTTTGCCGCGGGCGGATATTGCTCGTGAAGTTTTCGTTGAAGGTTTGTCTTTTCTTTGATGGCTCCTCCTTTTTTAAAAAAAAATTAAAAATTACATCGAGGTCCGACACAAATACTTACGCTGGTCCGAGGTGGACATGGGCGTAGCCCGATGCCCGAACTCAAAATCATTACGTGATTAGACTAGCGGAGTCGAGATCCGATGTCGGGAGGAGGTCGAGGTCCGACTGAAATACTTCAGTATTAGGACATGGGCATAGTCGATGTCCGAGCTCGTAGTAATCATCACGTGATCGGTGGCGGTCATTTTCCGGAGAGTCGTCATCGCGCCAAAGCGGTAGTTGGGCACCAGCGTGCGCCGTCGGTCCACACATCCAATCGTAGATGAGCACGTGTGATAAGCGAAGCGGCAGATTTTAGGCGCCATTTATCCTATAAATAGGTCTAAAAGAGGCAACTGTTCATTTCTCCTTCGACGTTTGAATCGAGAGTATAACCTTAGAAATCCCCAATTCCTCTCACACACTTTGTTGAAGAAATCGAAATCCGCTCAGGAAAAAGTAAGTATGTATTCTTCACCTTCTCATTCCTCTTCTCGCTCGATAACTCGGTTCGACGGGTTACGTCGTCGAGATCCCAATGTAAGGATTATATATGCCATAACCGCCTAGGTAAATCCATAGGACTTAGTTCTAGGGTTTCACCGATGTCCTCTGTATGGGATGGCATCGAGGATTGGTGGGCGAGATCAACTTTGACGACGAGGAGCTTTTGGTGGTTCTCGAGAAATACCACGTCCCGGAGGATGCATGGTGGTGTTCACGAAACCCAATGATAGGGCGATGGCCCCTCAGGAGGATTTATTACCGCTTTTGTAGATAGCTTAATAGTGGGCTTAGATTTCCTTTGCCCCCATTTTCCTTAGCTTCAAGAGTATTTCCAGATCCTATATGCCGGTGACCTCCAATTCTATTAGGTCGGTTGGGCTAGGGTTGGCTTTGTTATGGCATAGGCGGGGAGTTTTCTTTCGAAGTCTTGATGCGTTTTTTTAGCATCAAGTCTATAAGAGGAGTATATTACCTATCACCTCGTCTGAAGTTTAAAATAGCTTCCCCATCGAAGGTATCCCACTCGCAAAATAGATACTTCTTTTTGCGGGCTGAGGTATCCGAGGTATGAGTGGGGCCTCGGGCGATGAAGGACGTGAAAATTAATCCCACAGGCCCTATGGAGAAGCTGTTGAGCGATATGGGTGAGATCCTGTCGATCAACTATACCGAGGATGGCGTGAACGATCTTTGGTGAGTGTCATAGGTCGAAGCTCCATTAATGTCGAGTCCGATTTGGGTGAGGCAACCTTCTTATCTTTATTTCCTAAATGCGATTTTGTGGTGCTAATGAAATTCTCATGTTGTATGCGGTGAAGGTTGACCCTACGAGAGAAGTCGATGTGCCGATCTCGCGCGCCCGCATCCACGAGCGAAGGGAGCGAGGAAGAAGGCGAGGCAAGCGAGTCCACCCAACAGCCCGTGGTGGTGGGCGCCACGAAAGACTTGATGACCGGTCCTCGAGACAACCCGGGCCCGACGCGGAGATCGAGGTCCATGGCCAGACCTCTGCCCAGGTGCCGGCCCAAAGACTCCTTATCCTTCCCAAAGGTATAAGTCGCGCTACCCTTCTCCTTGTAAGTTTGTTGTTACGTGTTGCTAATTGTTCCATATTCGGGATGCGGCCTCGATGGCGGGTGAGATGCACCGCATGGCGGGCTTATTGTTGAGGCGCCTCATGATATGAGGCCGTGGAGAGAAGGCTGGCCGCTGCAGACGGGCGAGGGCCACCGGTGAATCATGTTGGATGCTTCCGGCGGACGCCGGCTGCTAAGGCGGGCGAAGGAGCCGAGTGGCAAAGATGGCCGGCGAGTGCCCTCAAGAAGAAGGACCAGACACTGCAGTGGCCCGTGCAGTGGCGCCAAGAGTGAGGCTGCAGGCGAGAGGAGGGCGGCACAGGCGAGCGCCTTCTTTGGAGGGCGAGGACCTATCTTGAGGGCCTTCGCCCGTGAGCTTATCAGTCGGAGAGTTTTCCTCTTTCATCTCCGACACAGGCTCTGTGATGAGGCCGCGGTGATTTGTGCCCACCTAGAAGTTGGCGGCCGAGAGACCAGATTTTGACAAGGCCCAACACGGTTGGGTTGAGGTCGACCATCGGGAGGTATGCAAGAATTATGCTCGCATAATCTGCAGGCGACCTCTTTTCCGTGGTGGATGCCTCGCATCTTCGCCTCACCCGACGGCGGAGGCCGTAACTCAGTCTGAGGAAGATGAAGACTTGGAGCTTCAAGCATTCCCTTCTTGAGTTGAGGGTCGAACGAGGCGGCGAGTCCGAGCTCGGACATTCGTTCGGGAGATCGGCCACCAGTGAGGAGCGAAGGCAGCGAGCAGAGGTCGAGAGTCCGCAATGAGCACGAGGTCGGTGGACCTAATGTAATAGGGCGATTTGCGGGGTCGATAGGACCCTGTCTTTGTATAAACTTCCATTTTGAATAATAGACATATCTTGTTAAAATGCGTGTATTGTCTTATTTCTAGCATTCTTCACTCAATACTTGGACTCGATCATGAATTGCTAACAAAATTTGAAAGAAGTCCGAGGTGCTCTAACCGAGAAGGATGAAGAGGTGACACCTTTGGAGGAGTCGGTCTGCCGGCGACTCGGTATTAGCGACATGGACGTCGGCTCGGCATCGTCAGCCGAACTGAAACAGAAGTTGCATGAAGCTGACTACGAGGTGGCCCGCCTCCTTGTTGAAAATGAGGCGTTAAAGTTAAGGATTACACATCTCGAAGTCCAGAGGGCTGATTTATCTGCAGATGTGATCCACGGACGATCGATGATCATGCTGCGAGGCGACTTGAGCTGACAATGAGAAGGCGGCTCGGATCTCGGAAGAGCATGCAGTACGAAAAGGTAATCCGCGGTGGGGAACTACCATATCTGAAGCCGGCGATCGAGTTCGGAGCTTGTTGGCGGAGGCATGGTATTGAGGGATGAGGAGGTCCAAATAGCAAGAATTTTAAAAGCGCTCGACTCGTCACGAAATACATGCGGATGTATGAGATCGTTATAAGCGGCGCATGCCCGCCCCGCAGCGTCTCTGATGAAGCAACGCGATCCCATAATTGAAGAGCACGAGGAGGCGGCTACGGCTGATCACGCCAAGTGCTCCATCAAATGGGTCCGTCGGCGGAGGGCGTATAGAGGCAGCTTCGGCGGTTCGGAGGAGGGCGCAGCGGGCAGCAATCGGCGTGGAAGGGCTAGAGCTCGGGGACAAGGGCATTGTCTGGTCGGCGTCGAGCTCACGGGGTCGAGGTGTGGCCTCGGGTGCGGATCGCATTCCCAGGCGAGAATCCGCCCGTCGAGTCGGACTACTCCGGAGTAGCCGGTGGTGCCGTCCTCATAGATTGGGTGGAAGGCACCGAGTTCATTCCGGTATCCATCGCCGACACAGGGATTTCGTTCAAAATTATCTCGACGATTGAGTCTCGTCGGGCGGAGTCAGGAAGTCGAATGAGTGTATTGAGTGTAGGATTTTGTATGTAGGTATAAATGTATTTAGACTACGTTGAAGTGTCGTTTTCCTCTTGAGAGGTATAAACATAACAGGACTTCGTTTGATCGTAAATGTATTTATCTTGTATCTGAGCATAATTTAGTGAGATCGATCGGATGTCTTTTACATGTAGACTTTTCAATTTAATGAGTAATCTGTATGTGCATGTAGACTTCAAATTAATGAGTTGTATGTATGCATTGCGAGGCGTTGATTCAATGAGTAATCTACGAGTGCGGCGCGCTTAGTGAATACCCTACTTAGTGGGTTTTATCTTCGTGAGGCGTCCCCTCGTGAAGGTTAAATCACGGTATATCCGAATAGATGTTCGCATCTGAATAAAATGAAAGCGAAATGAAATATTCATTAGAAAATAAATATTTTATTCATCAAATATATGACATCGCACTTGACAAGGCAAGTAAGGAGGCTAACATAAAGGCGATCTGAAATCGAAACTATGTAAAGTACCTCCTTAAATGAGAAATATGCAGGGTTAGGGGATAGCGCCAGGATAAGTGAGATAGCTTGTAAGCCCCTTTGCGAGTTCTCGTGAACACGGTATGGGCCTTCCGTATCGAGATCCAGCTTGTTAAGGCGTTCGGCTCTGGCTTCATTATTTCGTGGGGCAGGTCGCCTACTTGGGCCGCGGAGGTTTGACCCTTTTGTTGTAGTACAGTGCGACACGGGCCTTATACTTGGCTTCGTTTATGAAGGCGAGCTCACAGCTCTCCTCGAGGCGTCGAGGTTGGCCCTTGAGGTCTTCCGCCGTTCGGCACGGTCGAAGTGAAGAGTCGCGCGGGCTTGGCCGATCTCGGCCGGTATGGCGGCCTCGGTACGTGGACCCGGTGAAAGGGGTTTCCTGTCTGACGTCAGGGTGTGGTCTGTGGGACAGGAGGACTTGAGGAGATTTTCAGCCCGGTCGCCTGGCTCGGTCCGACCTCTTCTTGATCCTTATGCGATCGTGCGGTTGGTGACCTCGGTGCGGCCATTCACTTGTGGATGTGCGACCGAGGTGAGCGTGATCGATCTGAAGCTCTTCGCACCTCCTTGAAGTTTTGTCTCTGGTGGGTGCCGTTGTCGAGACGAGGCGTGCGGTATGCGAGCGGCGGACTATATTTTCCACGAAGGTCAGAATTCTCCTGCTCGTGAGGCTCGATAGTGGCTCGGCCTCGACCCATTTGTGAAGTAGTCTATAGCGACGACTAAATATCGAAAGGCGACCGGTGCTGGTCGAGCGGACCAACGATGTCGATCCCCATTGCATGAAGGCCGTGGGCTTTGTAAAGGCTGCTCAAATCGGTCAGGGTAGCTTCTTGGCCGTGGAATGGCGGCACCGGACATTTTTTGACGAGTTAATTTGAATCTTGAATAAGGGTGGGCGATAATATCCGACCTCGGCGTCTTCTTTGAAAGAGCTCGGGAGCGATGTGGCTTAGTAAGATCCTCATGAATCTCATTAAGCGCGTGGTGAACTTCTTACGGTCGAGAGCACCTCGGGAGGGTTGAAGGTAAGACTTCCGGTAGAGAGAGCCTCGTACACGAAGATACTTACGGATTTCACCATCGTCTTTTGGCTTCTAGCCGATCACGAGGTAGTGTGCCAACTTCCGGGTATGCTTTTAGGGCGTCGTCCGGTTTGGTTCGACCTACGAGATACTGATGTGGGGCGCCTCAATGCTTACGGTATGAACTTCCTCTTGGCGGTTGTCGAGGGCGAAGCTAATTTACTAAGGATGTCGGCTCGGCTATTTTTATCTCGTGGGATTTGATTAATCTTGAAGTATTTGAATGAGGCCAGCGTCTCTTTGCGCTTCTCAAGTCTCTTCATTCGATCTCTTTTTGCCTCATATGTGCTAAGACTTGGTTTACACGACACAGGAATCTCAAATATCTGGACTTTGTCCACTTTTAATTCCTTTGCTAGGCGGAGTCACTGAAATCGATGTGCCGTATTCCAACCCGTTGTTGGTGGTGGGAAAGGTAAGCCGGGAGGCGTATGTCACTTCGCTTATACGGGCCGATGGGGAGGATGCCGCTCCATTCCGTTTTGCATGAAGCTCAGATCCCATACATACGCTGACATTCAGCGGGTGATGCGAGGACAGATTCCTCCGCCGTGGGGGTGGGAGTGACCTCATTTGGTAGGCGACTTGGTGAATTTAATCTCACGGAAATGCGCAAGGCTTGCCCTTTATAGTAGCCACAGGGAGTATGAGATATCGTGTTCGTCGAGCTCGGTGCCCACTTAGCTATTCGTCCGGATGACTACGGTTTTGACAAGACTTGTCTTAGAGGTAAGTCCGTTAGTACAGGATGAATGAGCTTGAAAGTAAGGCGGGCGTCATGGCGTTCACAAGGCGAGCTACCTTCTCGAGGTTGGTATACCTCGTCTCGAGGTCCTTTGAGAGCCCGGCTAATGAAGTAGATGGGGAGTTGCCGTCCCGTCTCATCTCGCACTGATCTGACACTAATTGCCTCGTCAGGGTGGCGGATATAACGATAGAGTTTCACCTTGCTTTGGGGCGGATAGTGTGGCGGTCGGCAAGATATTCGCCGGTGTCTGCGGCGACACGATGTTCTTCTGCCGGTGAAATCTGGAGCTCTCCTCGGGATCTTGAAGAAGGAAGGCGCTACCGGCAGCTCGAGATAGGAATCGGTGAGGCGGCGGGCATCCGGTGAGTTTGTGTATTTCACGGATGGTTTTGGGATCGCATGTCGAGCACCGTTTTCACCTTGGTAGGATTGGCTTCGGGCCTTCTTGAAACCAGCACCGAAATTTACTCGTCCTCACCACGAATGTGCTTACGGGGATTGAGCTTGAGGTTGGCCGACTGAGGAGGTGAAGAATAGTTTGAGGTCGATGGCGCGGTTCTCGACTTTTGCTTTTGACTACTATATCATCGACATAGACCTCAACAATTTCTCTTATGTGATCCTTGAAGATCGCGTCCACCATTCTTTGGTAGGTAGCTCCAGCGTTTTCGGACCGAAAGGCATCTTTCGGTGAGCAAAACACCGATGTCGATAATGAGCAGCTGTTTTTGGGCGTCTTAGGGCTCATCAAGACTTGGTGGTATCCTTGTATAAATCGAGCTGAAGACCTCATGCCAGCAATGCTTCCACCTTCTTGTCGATGTCGGGGAGAAGTGTGATCCTTTAGGCGGTGTTTATTGAGGTCGGTATAGTCGACACACATGCGCCCGTCCCTCACGGCTTTGAACTACAACGGGATTAGCCATCGAGTTGGGTATTTAACCTCGTCTGAGATTTTAGCCTCACAGGTTGGGTTACTTCGTCTCTTATGACACAGCTTAGCTCGCGGCAAAACTTCTCTTCTTACGCGAGGCGGTTTAGTGGCGGATCAATGTTGAGGCGATGAGTTATGAGCTTCGAGGCGAGACCCAGTCATATCGATGGAACCATGCAAATACATCTCTATATTCCTTAGAAGGCTGCATGACACGTTGGCGAATATTGGTGAACCTTGGGTACCAACCTTGACAACTTTGGAAGGGTCGTCGTCGTATAGTGAAGATTCTCGGTCGAGATCATCCAGGTGGCAACCGGAGGTTACGTAATTGCTAGGCACGAGGTAAGGCCGCGTCTTGGGTTGAGACTCGTAGGCATTCTTTAGGCTGTCGTTTGGTCACCACAGATATGCTTAACACTCCACGGGGTGGGTATCTTAATGGTGAGGTGGTACCGAGGCGGGGCGGCTCTGGTTGCATACGACGATCTCTTCCCAGGATAATGTTGTATGGAGAGGGAGCTCGGACCAAAAAATTGAATAGCCTTGGTAAGGCACAGGGAGCGCCCTCTGTGTCGGAAGAGTAATGACACCCGGGTTGAACCGCCTCTTGAGTAAAGCTCCATGGCGGGAAGGTGCGGGGTGTACAATTCCTCCGACATCAAGTTTATCCGAGGCTGCTACGGAATATGATGCTAACGGAGCTCCGATGTCGATGTAGACCCGATGTACATTCTTGTTACCATACGGCTTGTATTGTAATGGCATCTGGTGAGGCATGATCTTGAGTCTTGGGTCGTCTTTGGAGAACGATGTTTTCTCCATCCGGATCGCTTGTTTTTCGGCTCTTGGGGTCGGCCTCGAGCTTCGTTTCTAGCGGCGACCTCGTCGTACCAGTGGCGATCCGGTTATAGTAAAACTGCTCCATTGCATTGGGACCTTCGTCCTCGTCATCTTCAGGTCGGGTTGCCGTTGAGGTCGGTCCATGATTGTTACCACTCCATTTTTCCTCTGTGCTTTTTATTACCGGCCCGGATCGGCGGTGTACTTCTTCAGTATTCCTTCCTTGATGAGCTCGTCAATCTGTGAGCTCAGGACTTGCAATCTTCTGTATCGTGGCCGTACCACTGGTGGTAGTCACAATACTTTCCGTCGACTTTTTTGGATCCTCGCTTTCATGGGAGGTTTTGGAAAGAGCTCGATGTGAAGCTCAAATATTTCCATACTGGATTTGAATAGGGGCGATCGTTATTACCGAGGTTTGGCGAGGTCCGGCTTGATTCTCGGCCCCTGCTTTTCTCTCGAGCGCGCCGGCGTTCGACACCTCGGCCCGCTCTGCGGCGGAACTCTCGATCATTGTTCATCGGATCTCTCTTCTTTCGATCAGACTCATCCCTTTGACAAAGTTGTCAACCAAGTCCAAAGGCGATTTGTCTTTGGTGTTCACTGGTGATCTCTTTATTGAGCTCGGTCGGATCCGTTCTTGAATCGTTGATGATGTAGAGATCGTTACTCTCATCTATTTTAAGAGATTCCATGATGAATCGAAGGCGAAATTCGACATTGTTTCATCCCGTCCTTGACGGATTGTAGCGGATCGGATGAAGGTTGTTGGCGGCATCTTGGTAAGCGCCATTTGAGGCGATCCGTGAGGTCTTTGGAACAATGGATCTGTTACGGACGAGGTGAACCAGCGTCGGCGTTGGAGATCGACACCTCGGGAAAGACCTTACATATGGAAATCTTCCATCCCTTGATTTGCCATGTTGGTGGTATAGGCAAATAGGAAGTCGAGAAGGATCTCGAGGCCATCGTATGCAGCAATATTCGGGCCGGTATCGGCGTGGCGAGGTGTATCGAGTCTCCCTTGAAAATGAGAGATAATTCGTCCGTGTCGGTCGAATCCGGGGGCTCGTTACCATCCTCTGCAGGGAGTGGGAGATCGATAACGGCGTCTGTCATCTCTTGAGGGGAGTTCAACCGTCTTTCCTCCTTCTTTCCGCCCGTTCACATGGGTATCACGTCGGTGGAGAAGCGGCTCGCGGAGATGCGAGCGAATGAACCACAGTATCGGGGTGATTATTATGTCGTGGTGAGCGTTGATTATTTCGGAGGTGGCGACCTCGATTGCTGTAATCACCGCCGGGCACTCTTGAGGGCCCGCTCCGTTTGTCCTCTGGTTGAGAAGTGCAGAATTGATTGAGGTTGGCGTTGAGGAACTCGGACAACTGCTCGACCGAGGACCTCGTGGGAAGCGGTGAACCTCACTGTTCACCGGTCTTGAGTCGGTGTCCTCCTCTTCGTTAGGCGGCGATCACGAGGGTGTATGGAAGCATTCTCCATGTAGCCCTCGGTGTGTGACCCTGGTGGCGTCCATGATCCCCTTTCCCGGCGTTGTGTGACCACGATCGTCTCTGCGGTTGTTACCAACATCGGCGGTACTAGCGTTTGCGTGTCCTTGCCATTAGATTGTAGAAAACCTGACTTTTGTTCGAGAATTTCCCAGACGGCGCCAATGATAAATCTAGTGTGTGAGATTTGTGAAAGCGATAAAGAACGAGAGACTTTTCGTGGTTCGATCGAGAATAAGATCTCGTCCACGGAGGAGATGATCCTCAAGATGTTTACTATAATTCGATTCTGACAAGTATCTCAAAGGGCTCTAGTATTGATGAATTTGCTAACCCTTTTACCTTCAATCTAACTCCTATTTATACCTGAAACGTAAACCACCACGAATCCATGATTGGCGGACTCATAATTCTCCATGTGACCATGATCTCCGCATTTATTACCCATGATTTCTACCTTTACCTCATTACATTACCCATAATTAGGGTTTGGGGATCGTCATTTAGGCGTGTAGAGTAGGCGACATTAGGTTAGGCCCAGCTCGTTTGGGACTATTTGTTGGGCACGAGAGGTTGGGCCATATCTATCATGAATTCTTCCACAGTTTTGCCCTTGTCGTAGCATCGCCTGTTTTGCCCTTGTCGTAGCATCGCGAGGAAGAGATGATAAACCAAAATCTCGTCAAGTCCTTTCGAGTGAAAGTAGTCGTTGGTGGTAGTATCACGAGTATGAGAGAAAAGTTTCTCGTATAACTTAAATACTCGAGAGGCGTTTTTGTCGTTAGAGTACATCTCTAGGAGATAATCCCACATGGCTTTAGCCTTTGTCGAGAACATGATATTCGACTCTGAGATGGTTCCGGGCTATTTGTAATATCCGTAATTTTAAATCTAGATTACGATAATTAATTACGTAATTAGCATTATTAATTCGATAATTAAAATCTTAATTAGTCGACTCTTGACTTTGACCGAGCATAATTGGATAAATTCGTATGAGATTATTTGAGCCTTAGTGAATTAAGGAATATAATTTTCAATATTCCTTGAGCGTAATTTTCAACGTTAAATGAATTCGGCGTTTCGTCTTCTGATGATAATAAGCGGTTAAGCTTAATTTGAAATTCCTATTATTATAGGAATAAATAAAGTTGTAACAAACTTTATTTTGAACGTTTTAGAGATAATTAAACTATGAGAATTTAGAGACGTTTCAAACGTCTACGTTTTGAAATAATGCGATAACTTTCGCATATGATCTCGGAATTATAAAATTCAAATTCCTATATTTATATTATTATATAAGGGCATTATTTATCATTAAATAATGCTAGAGAATTAAGGAACAATTATTGGATGAATTGTTCCTATTTTCGAAAATAAGTTTCGAAAATATTAAAGTTGTGACATGGGATTATTTTAATAATTTTTCCTATGATTTAATTTATCATCTAGAACATATATTATGTCACATAGCTATTAAATTGCAAAAGAATAAAATGTAGCATTTATTTGATAGAAATACTGAAATTTTTAATATAATGTGTAAAATGAAAAGTTTCTATCTTTTGATAATGATAAGCTATAATTAAGATAATAAGATATTTTAAGCTATTAGATAAGGTATCATGATATATATCAAGTGGGGTGCCCAATTGATTAGTAAGGTAGAAAGTTTGGAAAAATGGTGTGAACATGTTGAAAATATCATGTGTATATTTTGACTTTTCAAAGTTGAGTTTTCCTAAGGTATTATCATTGGATTACACTTTGATAATGACATATTAGTTCATGAACATTAGTATGAGACAAAATAAAAATTCATCCTTAATATTAAAGTAGCCGATGCTACGTATATATTGTTCAGTGTAAATTTTCTTGATTATGAAATTAGTAGGCAAGGAAAATGACATACATTAATTAAAAGGATAAGATGACATATTGGAGTATATTATGAAAGAAATAAAAATCTTATCCTAAGCTAAGACAAATGGACGAGATTTTTTTTAAAATAGGTGTCTGAAGTGTAATATTGTGTATTATCACTAAAGTAATTAAAATCACTCCATGCAAATTGATAAGAGCAGTGTACATTTAGAAGAATTGTAGGATGTATGAAACTTTGACTTTTAAAATTTGAAATAATTGATTAAGTGTGAAGTTGTGTGCAAAATTTACGAGAATGATATAGATATATATAGGTAATGTATGTAAATTATGGTAATATGGTAAGATCAACTTTGTCCTTAGCAAATCTAGTGGACGAAATTGTTGACCTATTATACAAATGATATGATCTTAATTATTAGATATTATGTTAAGCAAGTGGGCGAAAACTATGTAAATTGTGTGCAAGTGTTATGAACTTAATTATTAAGATATTTAGCTTGCAGTGGCCTTATCTAAAATATACATAAAATCATAATACTCTCTCATTTCAAACTTTAGAGCAGTGAGCAACAAAAAAAATAGAGGAGAGTTCTTGATTTTCCTTCAACCTTTGATAAACGTTGCCGTTAGAATTAGACTCGATTAAAGGTTAGAATTCATCCTAACTTCATATACATGCTAGAATTTTTGATTTTCGTCAGTTAAATTTCAAGTTATAAGCTTAGTCATTTATGGTAGTTTTGAAAATTTTGTATATATCTAAAGTGTGTAGAAATTATGTTTATATGAAACTATTAAGCATGTATTATAATTATATCACAAAATTAAATATGATATCAAATTCTATATGTTGACCGAAATCATGTAGGTAGGATATGTTGATGATTTTGATTTTAAATGTTGATTTGAGCATGAAATAATAATCTAGGATATTAAATAAGCTTATATGAATTTATGTAGAATTTTGGAGAACTTTAGTACCTAAGTTCAAGGATTTGAAAATTATAGTATATGATATGATATTGAGATATGATCCATATTTAAGTGTTATCATATCATATTGTGATGTAGATTCATAATATATGGTTGTAGGAATTTATTGGAATTTATAAAATTATTTTGACCTAAGTCGAAATTTTGAAGTGACTTAGGTAAATTAAATTCAATAATTCATAATAAATAACAATTATGTTATAGTAAGCATAGTTAAGGGTGATTAAGTATTATATGAATTTATTAAATTTTTAAAATTGTTTGCTTAGTGAATTATGAAAATCGAAAACCGTATAATATAATTCTATGGTATATAATTTTATCGACCAAAGTAATTACATAATATGATCTAAATTAATGTTTTAGACATAGTATGATTTTATAGGAATTTTGGAACAAAATTGTACATTAAAATCGAAAATTACATAAGAAATTGAAAAAGTCAAAATGTTGACTTTGAGTTGACTAAAGTCAAAATTGTTGACTAAAGGTTGACTTGGTCAAAATTGTTGACCAAAACGTTGACCAAGTCGAAAGTGGCGCGTAATTCGATAATCGTGAACTATGTGACATAGTCGTTTAGTAACAATGTAACTACGTTACGTAAGTACATTAAAGCGTCATTATATATATAAAGGTAGAATATCTCTTATAAATTGAGAAAATTTATAATCGACATTAATTGATAAGGAAGCGACAAAATAAGTCGGCGTTAGCCTTATTTGACACGTAGAGCGTTATAGACTATGTTCGCTCTCGAGCGTGATCGGCGTGCTAAAATAGTTCTTACATTAAGGTGGGGCGTGGACGAGCTTTCGACTTAGAAAGGGCGTTATTGAAAAGCTACGTGCCGGTGGGCTTTATTCGAAAACCACTTTTATTTATTTTGCCAAATCTGAAAGTATTTATTTATTTACAAGCTTTCGGTTGAGAAATGATGATTACGCCCAAAGTGTTTATGTTTTTATGTATGATCTATCGAGTTGTTGGCGAGCTGACTATGAAAGCGATATTGGATCTGGCGGGAAGGATTATACAGCTAGGATTGATCGATGTGATGATGTCGTTTGTGGTGATGGTTGGAATGATGATATTATTTGTGGTGATGGTTGGGATGATGATATTATTTGTGGTGATGGTTGGAATGATGATATTATTTGTGGTGATGGTTGGAGCGATGATATTATTATTTGTGGTGATGGTTGGAGCGATGAATTGAAATTTGTTGGTTCGCTACCAGCGTATGATGATCTGATGTGATGTCGTATTATATGAAATTTTTGTATTTGTGGCCGTTAGCAACATCATCGACGGTCGTGGATCTAGTCGGATGGAGAATCACGACTATGTGATTGGGAGCCGTTAGCAACATCTTGACCCGATCACGGCGCTTTGTAGAAGGAGGCCTACTTACGGGGCGTGAGATCCATTATGAACAATCATGTGAAATATGATATGGATCATCTAAAGAGAAAATGCTCGGCCGGCGGCGTTTTGAGAAATGAGAAAATGTTTAGTAAGCACAAGCATTTCAACTAAAACCACATTAATGTCTTACTTATAGGGCGGTGTAATTAAGGAAAATGTTTTGGCATGAGCCCACTAGGTGCATTCTTGTACTTAGCCACGCATATTTGTTTTAAATGTGCGGGTTGAAGCGATTGATGTTGGATGTTGAAGTGTTGAGCGGTTGGAGTCTTACATCGTGATAAGTATAGCCTTGATTACATATCGTCATATGTGTAATCACAGCGTCTTTCATTGCAAAGTTATATAGGTTATGTTTGAGTTGAACCCTTTAGTCGAGTCTAAATGATCCGGTTTCGTATATACGATATGTGTGTCACATTAAATGATATGAAGTTTAGAGAATTTGTCATTATATATATCTCGCAGTTCCATAATTAGTGTTTATTCTTTGTTGTTAATCCCGTCATTAGTAGCGGTTCACGCTAATCCGTACTTTGGAAAGGCGGTACATTACTGATTAGTATCGAGCGGTCGTACCTAAACCCAAAACTTCTTTCAAAGTTGAGTCAGATAGAGTCACTAGACTTTTAGAGATCGGCCGACTATCTCAACACTCCATCACATCAAGCTCAATAGGGAAAAAGGTAAATGATTTTCTCACGGTTTGATAATAAGGATAAGAAGTTGGAAAGTGAAAGTCATTAAAGTGAAATGAATTTTCAAGAAAATGAAAGTTAGAACTAGGAGAGATTCTAAGAATATGCGGTGTGGGAATGCATATTGAGGAAAACTCAAAGGATTCAAGGATATGTGGGTATGGGACTACATATTCATGGAAAACAAAAGATCTAATAAGCGTTAAGTAAATGATTTTCTCAAATTGGAAATGAAAAGTTTGAAAGTACATGCCGCTTTTCAAAATTTTGAAATGAAAAGTTTAAACATGGAATATGATATTTCCAAAGAGATGAAAGTTATGAGGATTGTTGAAGGTGAAAGTAATTGCAAGTGTTGATGATGTTATATGTTGTGAAGAGTTGAAAATGATATGAGAAAGTATTGACATTGAGATGTCGAGGAGAAGTTTTGAATTTGTGGAATTGATGAAAGTTTATGTTATGAAAGTTGTTGGTTATTACCAACATATGATTATGTTATGAATGTTTACTGATTACGAAATTTCCAGTTATTTTGATGATGGATATGTTATCCCGGAACATAGGCGTTAAGTCGCATGATCCCTTTTGCAAAAGAACATAGGCGTGATAAAGCATGATCGCTATTGCGAGAACATAGAAGTAAGAATCTGAGAACTTTAGTTCTTTTCGAATCTGTAAGTATCGACATGAGCGAGAACAAAGATCGGTGAAAACACACGAGTTTTCAAAACAAGAAAAAAAAGATATAAAGTGGACCACGTCGGCATTTTATGCTCGACTTGACATTAACCTTGCCAACTTCAACTTTGGCGTCGACCTCTTTAATTGAACTTAGCAATTTAGTTCAACCTTGGTACTTTGATTTCGGCGCCAGCAAAAGCTGTCTTCTTGATGTTTTGACTTTAGCTCGTTCTCCCTCGTTTGAATTCGATTCTGAGCGGTTTTAAGCCTACGTACTCTATCACAAGTTACTATATTGCTTAAGAAGACCCAAATCCTTGATTCCTTCTTCAGAATTCGTGAGAATCAGTTAAAGACTAGTCCTATGATGTCCATGAAGCGAAAACCTTACGATTATAGCAAAATATTAGAAAGCTGCTAGAAAATAAGATTTCGATGGTACAAGAAGAGATATGATGTACATGAGAACTTTTGTAGATGACCTATTATGAGCTGTATAAGGTTTCAAGTTCTACTCAATTTACGTCATCGAGTTTAACTCTATGACCTAGTTTATTGAGAAACCACTGCGTTCTCATTTTCTTGGAAAAAGTTTACAAAACCAAAATTTTATCTGATGTTCTTTGAAGCCAAGCCTTGTGTGTGAGAAAGTATTTGTGTGGTGCAGCCACCCCATATGACCAAAGAAATCTCGATGAGTCGTCATTACGGTCTTGGACCTATACCCCAATTATTCGATTCAGCGTATTGATTGAAGTCTTTGAGTTGTCGTCAAAGTTGTAAACCAATACTTCTTTAAATTGTCATGACGAATTCTTCTTCAAAGCTTGAAACAAATAAGTATGAGACAAGATTGACTTATTCCGCCACTTAAGTTTTCAAATCGGTAAAGTGATAGACATCAAGTTATGATGTAAAAGAGTTCTCAAAGGGACGAGATATATTCTCTTCTATGGTGCACATTGATGCGATGACCCTTAATGGGCTTCTGAATTGAGAATATGATGAAGTTATACCTCACGTGAGGTATGATGATTAAGTCATGAGCGAGATACTTTATAGCGTTGAGTGCTAGAGTAAAGCAAAGAGAAGTATATTATATATCCTCGGGATATGCCTCATCTTATTATTATATCATAATAAGAAGGAATACAACTTATCTTTAAAATAGTTGATTGTCCCTAAAACCTCGTTAGAAGGTCGGACTGTTAAAAGTATGGAGAAGAATAAGACAGGTTGATAGATATAAAGGAATGAAAACATCTCCATTAGTAAGTCTCTCGCTCTCCCTAAATCGATAAGATTATGTTTAAGTGGAATTGATTCCAAGAATTTGAGACTTTGGTTAAACGAAGATAGTATGATGACGGATCAATAATAAGATATGTGAGTAGCTAGGCTATTCTAGTTTTAAACCAAGAAAGAGATACCGAAGTTGAGACTTGCGATAGGACATTGGTACTTGGAATATAAGTTATAATGTACAAACATACTACCTTACCATCTAGATTGTAAAGATAGCGGTCTTGATCTTAAAGTGAGAATCAATGTATAAAAGTAATATAACTTTGGATATCATGCTCAAGAAAAGAGCAGAGTTGAGAATAGTGAAATTACCGCTATACGGTTATGATATAGCGAACATGAGATAAGTTTGCAAGCAGTTTGATTACGATAAGTAAAGCAAATCCTTTGAAGAAAAAAGTAGATCAAGAAGTAGATTTGTTATTTGAGATAAAACGTCGGTACCCTAAGTTTATAGAGACAAAACACTCATCTTATCGTGATTTAGTAATTAAACAAAGTGAGATAACTTTAAAGGCGATTACAAAGGAAATCGTTTAAGCGAGCGAAGGAAGGAATTCGGAGGAAGGACCTTAAGGTGAATCTAATTGAAAAGAGTTTCCTCATATTTATGAGATGACCCGTAAGGTGAAATATTGGGTACCTTAGCATTGAAAGTAAACATAGAATGTTGGGAAGATAGTAAGATATATGAAATCAAGGAAAAAGTATGATGCGTTCTCGATGAAACAAGGATTTTAACTTGGCGAAACCATAGTCGAACCAATGGAGATTAAGAGAAATGGCGTATACCAAAAAGATATTACATGATAGCATAATAAATGCTAATATAGGGATTCTTCTTGAAGGAATTTTAAAGGAAAGAATATATGGAACATATATTCTAAGGAGCGATAAAGAGAAAGAAGAAGCTGAATCATTCATCTTGGTAAAGAAAGTATGATAATGTGAGCAGACAAAATCGAGAAAACACGGTAGGTATGAAAACTTCTCGGTTATACCTAAAATACTTTGGTTAGAAGACAAGTGCTTCATTTCATTATCACAAGAATAGTAAGGCATGCGTGGATACGTTAGAGCTCAAATCGAATAAGCAAATCGAAGGATGAGAATCTCTTCACTTAAAAGAAGGTTGGTGCCATGCGTGTTACTCGAACTTAGAATTGAACTTAGAGTTGAACTTAGAATTGAACTTAGAATCATTTAAGACTTTAATAAAGAACTCGAACATAGTACTATATGAGACATAGAGATAATCTGAAAGAAATTGATTAGTTGAAAACCATTCCATTACATCAAGAAAGGGAAATTTCGTTCCATTCATCAGAATAAAGTTCACAATTTCTATGGAATCCACATGGGAAGGAAATTCCAACCATACCCACCTACTGAATAAGGGAATTATTAAACAAGAAGGGATGTCGAGCACTCCATATTTATCGATCAAAGGATGGATAGCGGAAATGAAGGTAGGGTGTGAAATTTTTTGAGAATTTCTAGAGATACCACGACAATTTAGCAAAGATTACCTCGATAGCGACTAGAATTCTACTATCAAGTTAGAACCATTATTAAACCAAGTTAAAAGTACCTTTATCAAATGGATTCAGGAAAGTGAAAAAATAAAGACTCACGTTTAAAAGCTTTAAAATCTAAGTTTCATCGAGACCAGTGTATCACCTTAAAAACACCGACTTGCTTGTCGAAGAAGAAAGATAGCATTAAGAAAGTATATAGATTTTGAAGTTAATAATCCATTACCAAGGTAAATGATATTGGTCGAAAGGCAAGTAGTCAGAACCGATCTCAATTGGACTATAATCAATTTAAGGCGAGCTAACAATGTACCCAAAATGGCTTTCCGAACAAGATATGGCTACTATAAGTTTATAGTGGTGCCATTCGAACCAACTAATGTGCTAGTCGTGTTCATAAACCTCGGAAATCGAGTGTTTCGCACATACTAAGACAAATTGTCTTAAATCTTCATAGATGATATTCCCGTCTAATCGAAGGCAAGAAAGAGTATAGAGCACTCTTGAGAACTATCTTACGGACATCAAAAGTCAAACAAATTTCGCTAGAGTTATTTAAAGGATTCGACTTAAGAAATAAAATCCTTAGACACATCGTGTCTTCAAAGAATCCATATGGATCCGAAAGAGCTAAAAGCAATGAGTATAGAAGCAATCAACGACCGAATAGGATTAAAGGTTTCATAGAATTATTTGCTATCGAAAATTTATTAAAGATTCTACGAGATAGCAAGGCGACAATATAGTTACTCGAAAGGGATAAAGTTTACTTGGATTGATAAATGCGGTGAGCCTCCCAAGAGTTGACTAGGCTATGATAATGCTGAGAGAGAAGAATTAGCCAGTTGACTACTTTAATGACATTAAAGCATGCATTCATAAATGAGGTGAGTGCATAGATCATAAAATTTAAGATCTTACGAGACATGGCTCGAATTAGTAAGAGATTATGAATGTGATATAAATTATCACCTACAAGGTAAATATAGTGGTTGATGTTCTATGTTGAAAAATTAGGTCTAAGTAATAATAAATCCTTGCATAAAAGAAAAACTGTCAGAGAGAGTTAAGAAGAGGAAGATAGAAATTGTCGAACATCGTCTCAATTGCCGTAAGTGAAGGCATTGTATCAATGATCTATGGGATGGCGTAACGATGGATTTTGAGATAAACTTACCAAAGTTAAGAGATAACAACTATATGGGTAGTAGTGTCATTTACAAAAATGTTCGAGTTCATGCCTATTTAGGCTACTTTTGGATCGATAAGTTAGCGGTTATTTACTAAAAATGTCGTCTTGCATCGTATGAAGATTTTGAGGTTACCTTTAGAATATGAATTGGCTTAGAAAGAAAGAATGGACATCTGAGTTGGAAGCGTCTTTTCCACATTAAGTTTACCTCGACAATAGCGTGGAGTAGCCTGTGAGCATAGTATAAAAGAAAGTATCGATCATCTCTTTATTGAGATAAAGAAAACTTTATTTTGAGCGTTTTAGAGATAATTAAACTATGAGAATTTAGAGGCGTTTGGCGTCTACGTTTTGAAATAATGCGATAACTTGCATATGATCTCGGAATTATAAAATTCAAATTCCTATATTTATATTATTATATAAGGGCATTGTTTATCATTAAATAATCTAGAGAATAAGGAACAATTATTGGATGAATTGTTCTATTTTAAATAAGTTTGAAAATATTAAAGTTGTGACATGGGATTATTTTAATAATTTTTCCTATGATTTAATTTATCATCTAGAACATATATTATGTCACATAGCTATTAAATTGCAAAAGAATAAAATGTGTAGCATTTATTTGATAGAATACCGAAATTTTTAATATAATGTGTAAAATGAAAAGTTTCTATCTTTTGATAATGATAAGCTATAATTAAGATAATAAGATATTTTAAGCTATTAGATAAGGTATCATGATATATATCTGAGTGGGGTGCCCAATTGATTAGTAAGGGAAAGTTTGGAAAAATGGTGTGAACATGTTGAAAATATCATGTATATTTTTGACTTTTCAAAGTTGAGTTTTCCTAAGGTATTATCATTGGATTACACTTTGATAATGACATATTAGTTCATGAACATTAGTATGAGACAAAATAAAATTCATCCCTTAATATTAAAGTAGCCGATCACTACGTATATATTGTTCAGTGTAAATTTTCTTCAATTATGAAATTAGTAGGCAAGGAAAATGACATACATTAATTAAAAGGATAAGATGACATATTGGAGTATATTATGAAAAATAAAAATCTTATCCTAAGCTAAGACAAATGGGGAATTTTTTTAAAATAGGTGTCTGAAGTGTAATATTGTGTATTATCACTAAAGTAATTAAAATCACTCATGCAAATTGATAAGAGCCGTGTACATTTAGAAGAATTGTAGGATGTATGAAACTTTGACTTTTAAAATTTGAAATAATTGATTAAGTGTGAAGTTGTGTGCAAAATTTACGAATGATATAGATATATATAGGTAATGTATGTAAATTATGGTAATATGGTAAGATCAACTTTGTCCTTAGCAAATCTAGTGGGGAAATTGTTGACCTATTATACAAATGATATGATCTTAATTATTAGATATTATGTTAAGCAAGTGGGCGAAAACTATGTAAATTGTGTGCAAGTGTTATGAACTTAATTATTAAGATATTTAGCTTGCAAGTGGCCTTATCTAAAATGTACATAAAATCATAATACTCATCGTTTCAAACTTTAGAACAGTGAGCAACAAAAAAAAAATAGAGAGGAGAGTTCTTGATTTTCCTTGACCTTTGATGAAAAGCGTTGCCGTTAGAATTAGACTCGATTAAAGGTTAGAATTCATCCTAACTTCATATACATGCTAGAATTTTTGATTTTAAATCAGTTAAATTTCAAGTTATAAGCTTAGTCATTTATGGTAGTTTTGAAAATTTTGTATATATGCTAAAGTGTGTAGAAATTATGTTTATATGAAACTATTAAGCATGTATTATAATTATATCACAAAATTAAATATGATATCAAATTCTATATGTTGACCGAAATCATGTAGGTAGGATATGTTGATGATTTTGATTTTAAATGTTGATTTGAGCATGAAATAATAATCTAGGATATTAAATAAACATATGAATTTATGTAGAATTTTGGAGAACTTTAGTACCTAAGTTCAGGATTTGAAAATTATAGTATATGATATGATATTGAGATATGATCCATATTTAAGTGTTATCATATCATATTGTGATGTAGATTCATAATATATGGTTGTAGGAATTTATTGGAATTTATAAAATTATTTTGACCTAAGTCGAAATTTTGAAAGTGACTTAGGTAAATTAAATTCAATAATTCATAATAAATAACAATTATGTTATAGTAAGCATAGTTAAGGGTGATTAAGTATTATATGAATTTATTAAATTTTTAAAATTGTTTGTAGTGAATTATGAAAATCGAAAACCATATAATATAATTCTATGGTATATAATTTTATCGACCAAAGTAATTACATAATATGATCTAAATTAATGTTTTAGACATAGTATGATTTTATAGGAATTTTGGAACAAAATTGTACATTAAAATCGAAAATTACATAAGAAATTGAAAAGTCAAAATGTTGACTTTGAGGTTGATAAAGTCAAAATTGTTGACTAAAGGTTGACTTGGTCAAAATTGTTGACCAAAAACGTTGACCAAGGTCGAAAGGCACGTAATTCGATGTCGTGAACTATGTGACATAATGCGTTTAGTAACAATGTAACTACGTTACGTAAGTACGTTAAAGCGTCATTATATATATAAAGGTAGAATATCTCTTATAAATTGAGAAAATTTATAATCGACATTAATTGATAAGGAAGCGACAAAATAAGTCGGCGTTAGCCTTATTTGACACGTAGAGCGTTATAGACTATGTTAATCTCGAGCGTGATCGGCGTCTAAAATAGTTCTTACGTTAAGGTGGGGCGTGGACGAGCTTTCGACTTAGAAAGGAGCGTTATTGAAAAGCTACGTGCCGGTGGGCTTTATTCGAAAACCACTTTTATTTATTTTGCCAATCTGAAAGTATTTATTTATTTACAAGCTTCGGTTGAGAATGATGATTACACGCCCAAAGTGTTTATGTTTTATGTATGATCTATCGAGTTGTTGGCGAGCGACTATGAAAGCGATATTGGATCTGGCGGAAGGATTATACAGCTAGGATTGATCGATGTGATGATGTCGTTTGTGGTGATGGTTGGAATGATGATATTATTTGTGGTGATGGTTGGGATGATGATATTATTTGTGGTGATGGTTGGAATGATGATATTATTTGTGGTGATGGTTGGAGCGATGATATTATTATTTGTGGTGATGGTTGGAGCGATGAATTGAAATTTGTTGGTTCGCTACCAGCGTATGATGATCGATGTGATGTCGTATTATATGAAATTTTGTGATTGTAGCGTTAGCAACATCATCGCCGGTCGTGGATCTAGTCGGATGGAGAATCACGACTATGTGATTGGGAGCCGTTAGCAACATCTTGACGATCACGGCGCTGTAGAAGGGCCTACTTACGGGCGTGAGATCTTATGAACAATCATGTGAAATATGATATGGATCATCTGAAAAATGCTCGGCGGCGGCGTTTTGAGAAATGAGAAAATGTTTTAGTAAGCACAGCATTTTCAACTAAAACTCACATGTCTTA
This sequence comes from Salvia rosmarinus, assembly GCA_036937905.1. Taxonomy (NCBI): domain Eukaryota; kingdom Viridiplantae; phylum Streptophyta; class Magnoliopsida; order Lamiales; family Lamiaceae; genus Salvia; species Salvia rosmarinus. The sequence goes on from JAODLM010000331.1 coordinate 85,764, forward strand.
CTTATGGGCGGTGTAATTAAGGAAAATGTTTTGGCATGAGCCCACTAGGTGCATTCTTGTACTTAGGAATATTTGTTAAAATGTCGTGAGAGTTTGGAATGTTGAATGAATTGTTCAGGACAATGATAAGTATAGCCAGATTACATATCGTATGGGTGTAATCACAGTCATTAGAGATATACTTTGTCGAGAAAAGTTGATTACGTTTTGCGATATAGATATGTTGAAGTTAGAAGTTTATAAATGTGTGTGTAATCCTCAATCGAATTAATTGGGTCACTTGAGTATCGAGGTAAGAACGAGCTTAAAGAGTCAGATAGGCATAATTAGAGAAGCTTGACCTAATGAATCAAGCTCAAAGAATAAATGATTTTCTCACGGTTTATAATAAGGATAAGAGAAAGTGAAAGTCAAAGTGAAATGAATTTTCAAGAAAATGAAAGTTAGAACTAGGAGATTCTAAGAATATGCGGTATGGATTCTATTGAGGAAACTCAAGGATCAAGGATATGTAGACTACATAATTTATAGAAATGATTTTCTCAAATGAAATTTAAAGTACATGCCGAAATGAAATGAATATGTATTCAAAGAGATGAAAGTTATGAGGATTGTTGAAGGTGAAAGTAATTGCAAGTGTTGATGATGTTATATGTTGTGAAGAGTTGAAAATGATATGAGAAGTATTGACATTGAGATGTCGAAGGAGAGTTTTGAATTTGTGGAATTGATGAAAGTTTATGTTATGAAAGTTGTTGGTTATTACCAACATATGATTATGTTATGAATGTTTGATTACGAAATTTCGATTATTTTGATGATGGATATGTTATCCCAGGAACATAGGTTTAAGTCGCTGATCCTTTGCAAGAACATAGGCGTGATAAAGCATGATCGTTGCGAGAACATAGAAGTAAGAATCTGAGAACTTTGGTTCTTTTCGAATCTGATAAGTATCGACATGAGCGAGAACAAAGATCGGTGAAAACATTACGAGTTTTCAAAACAAGAAAAAAAAGATATAAAGTGGACCACGTCGGCATTTTATGCTCGACTTGACATTAACCTTGACTTCAACTTTGACATCGACCTCTTTAATTGAACTTAGCAATTTAGTTCGACCTTGGTCTTGATTTGGCTGACAAAACTGTCTTCTTGTGTGTTTGACTTTAGCTCGTTCTCCCTCGTTTGAATTCCGATTCTGAGCGGTTTTAGCTTCACGTACTCTATCACAAGTTACTATATTGCTTAGAGACCCAAATCCTTGATTCCTTCTTCAGAATTCGTGAGAATCAGTTAAAGACTAGTCTATGATGTCCATGAAGCGAAAACCTTACGATTATAGCAAAAATATTAGAAAATGCTAGAAAATAAGATTTCGATGGTACAAGAAGAGATATGATGTACATGAGAACTTTTGTAGATGACCTATTATGAGTGTATAAGGTTTGAGTTCTACTCAATTTACATCGTCGAGTTTAACTCATGACCTAGTTTATTGAGAAACCACTGCGTTCTCATTTTCTTGGAAAAGTTTACAAAACCAAAATTTTATACGGTGTTCTTTGAAGCCAAAGCCTTGTGTGAGAAAGTATTTGTGCAGTGCAGCCACCCCATATGACCAAAAATCTCGGTAGTCGTCATTACGGTCTTGGACCTATACCCCATTATTGATTCAGCATATTGATTCAAGTCTTTGAGATTGTCATCAAAGTTGTAAACCAATACTTCTTTAAATTGTCATGGCGAATTCTTCTTAAAGCTTGAAACAAATAAGTATGAGACAATTGACTTATTCCGCCATTAAGTTTTCAAATCGGTAAAGTGATAGACATCAGTTATGATGTAAAGAGTTCTCAAAGGGACGAGATATATTCTCTTCTATGGTGCACATTGATGCGATGACCTTAATGGGCTTCTGATTGAGAATATGATGAAGATTATACCTCACGTGAGGTATGATGATTAAGTCATGAGCGAGATACTTTATAGCGTTGAGTGCTAGAGTAAAAGCAAAGAGAAGTATATTATATATCCTCGGGATATGCCCCCTCTTATTATTATATCATAATAAGAAGGAATACAACTTATCTTTAAAATAGTTGATTGTCCCTAAAACCTCGTTAGAAGGTCGGACTGTTAAAAGTATGGAGAAGAATAAGACACGGTTGATAGATATAAAGGAATGAAAACATCTCCATTAGTAAGTCTCGCTTAGTCCCTAAATCGATAAGATTATGTTTAAGTGGAATTGATTCCAGAATTTGAGACTTTGGTTAAACGAAGATAGTATGATCAACGGATCAATAATAAGATATGTGAGTAGCTAGGCTATTCCTAGTTTTAAACAAGAAGAGATACCGAAGTTGAGACTTGGCGATAGGACATTGGTACTTGGAATATAAGTTATAATGTACAAACATACTACCTTACCGGTCTAGATTGTAAAGATGGCGGTCTTGATCTTAAAAGTGAGAATCGATGTATAAAAGTAATATAACTTTCGGATATCATGCTCAAGAAAAAGCAGAGTTGAGAATAGTGAGAAATTACCAGCTATCTGTTATGATATAGCGAACATGAGATAAGTTTTGCAAGGTTTGATTACGATAAGTAAAGCAAATCCTTTGAAGAAAAAAAGTAGATCAGAGTAGATTTGTTATTTGAGATAAAACGTCGTACCCTAAGTTTATAGAGACAACCTCGTCTTATCGTGATTTAGTAATTAAACAAAGTGAGATAACTTTAAAGGCGATTACAAAGGAAATACGTTTAAGCGAACAAAGGAAGGAATTCGAGGAAGGACATAAGGTGAATCTAATTGAAAGAGTTTCCTCATATTTATGAGATGACCCATAAGGTGAAATATTGGGTACCTTAGCATTGAAAGGAAGTAAACATAGAATGTTGGGAAGATAGTAAGATATATGAAATCAAGGAAAAAGTATGATGCGTTCTCGATGAAGCAAGGATTTTAACTTGGCGAAACCACTAGTCGAACCAATGGAATTAAGAGAAATGGCGTATACCAAAAAGATATTGCATGATAGCATAATAAATGCTAATATAGGGATTCTTCTTGAAGGAATTTTAAAGGAAAGAATATATGGAACATATATTCTAAGGAGCGATAAAGAGAAAGAAGGAAGCTTGAATCATTCATCTTGGTAAGAAAGTATGATAATGAGAACGAACAAAATCGGAAAACATGGTAGGTATGAAAACTTCTCGGTATACAAAATACTTTGGTTAGAGACAAGTGCTTCACTTTCATTATCACAAGAATAGTAAGAGCATGCGTGGATCGTTAGAGCTCAAATCGGAATAAGCAAATCGAAGGATGAGAATCTTCACTTAAAAGAAGGATTGGTGCGCCATCGTATTTACTCGAACTTAGAATTGAACTTAGAGTTGAACTTAGAATTGAACTTAGAATCATTTAAGACTTTAATAAAGAACTCGAACATAGTACTATATGAGACATAGAGATAATCTGAAAGAAATTGATTAGTTGAAAACCATTCCACAATTACATGCAAAAAAGTTTCGTTCCATTCCTCGAATAAAGATTCACAATTTCTATGGAATCCACATGGGAAGAAATTCAACCATACCCACACTACAAATAAGGAATTATTAAACAAGAAGGATGTCGAGCACTCCATATTTATCGATCAAAGGATGGATAGCGGAAATGAAGGTAGAGGGTGAAATTTTTTGAGAATTTCTAGAGATACCACACAATTTAGCAAGATTACCTCGATAGCGGCTAGAATTCTACTATCAAGTTAGAACCATTATTAAACCAGTTAAAAGTACCTTTATCAAATGGATTCAGGAAAGTGAAAAAATAAAGACTACGTTTAAAAGCTTTAAAATCTAAGTTTCATCGAACTAGTGTATCGCTTAAGAAACACCGACTTGCTTGTCGAAGAAGAAGATAGCCCATTAAGAAAGTATATAGATTTTGAAGTTAATAATCCATTACCAAGGGTAAATGAGTATTGGTCGAAAAGGAACAAGAGTAGTCACGAGGAGTCTCAATTGGTATAATCAATTTAAGGCCGAGCTAACAATGTACCCAAAATGGCTTTCCAGAGACAAGATATGGCTACTATAAGTTTATAGTGGGTGCCATTCGAACCAACTAATGTGCTAGTCGTGTTCATAAACCTCGAGTCGGTGTTTATCTAAGACAAATTGTCTTAAATCTTCATAGATGATATTCCGTCTAATCGAAGGCGAAAAGAGTATAGAGCACTCTTGAGAACTATCTGCGGACATCAAAGTCGAACAAATTTTATGAGTTATTTAAAGTGATTCGACTTAAGGAAATAAAATCCTTGAACACATCGTGTCTTCAAAGAATCCATATGGATCGGAGCTAAGAGCAATGAGGTATAGAAGCGATCAACGACCAAATAGGATTAAAGGTTTCATAGAATTATTTGGTCTAACGAAAATTTATTAAAGATTCTACGATAGCAAGGCCGACAATATAGTTACTCAAGGGATAAAGTTTACTTGGATTGATAAATGCGGTGAGCCTCCCAAAGAGTTGACTAGGCGTATGATTGCAGAGAGAAGGTGTTAGCTTATGCATTCTGACAACTTAGTCCCATGAGTAAAACTACCTAACTCGATTTAAAATTAGCGATAATACCAGTATTAAAGTTTGATACATCGCATATGAAATGAGGTGTGAGATCGCATAGATCATAAAATTTAAGATGCTTCTTGACGAGACATGGCTCGAATTAGTAAGATTATGAATGTGATATAAATTATCACCTACAAAGGTAAATATAGTGGTTGATGTTCTATGTTGAAAATTGGTCTAAGTAATAATAAATCCTTGCATAAAGAAAAACTCGTCGAAGAGAGTTAAGAGAGGAAGATAGAAATTGTCGAACATCGTCTCGATTGCCGTAAGTGAAGGCATTGTATCAATGATCTATGGGATGGCGTAGATGGATTTTGAGATAAACTTACCAAAGTTAAGAGATAACAACGCTATATGGGTAGTAGTGTATCGATTTACCAAATATTCGAGTTCATGCCTATTTAGGCTACTTTTGGATCGATAAGTTAGCGGGTTATTTACTAAGAAAATCGTCGTCTTGCATCGATATGAAGATTTTGAGGTTACCTTTAGAATATGAATTGGCTTAGAAAGAAAGAATGGACATCTGAGTTGGAAGCGTCTTTTCCACTTATTAAGTTTACCTCGACAATAGCGTGGAGTAGCCCATGTGAGGCATAGTATAAAAGAAAGTATCGATCATCTCTTATTGAGATAGAAAACTTTATTTTGAGCGTTTTAGAGATAATTAAACTATGAATTTAGAGGCGTTTAGCGTCTACGTTTTGAAATAATCGATAACTGCATATGATCTCGGAATTATAAAATTCAAATTCCTATATTTATATTATTATATAAGGGCATTATTTATCATTAAATAATGCTAGAGAATTAAGGAACAATTATTGGATGAATTGTTCCTATTTTAAAAATAAGTTTGAAAATATTAAAGTTGTGACATGGGATTATTTTAATAATTTTCCTATGATTTAATTTATCATCTAGAACATATATTATGTCACATAGCTATTAAATTGCAAAAGAATAAAATGTGTAGCATTTATTTGATAGAATCCGAAATTTTAATATAATGTGTAAAATGAAAAGTTTCTATCTTTTGATAATGATAAGCTATAATTAAGATAATAAGATATTTTAAGCTATTAGATAAGGTATCATGATATATATACAAGTGGGGTGCCCAATTGATTAGTAAGTAGAAAGTTTGGAAAAATGGTGTGAACATGTTGAAAATATCATGTGTATATTTTGACTTTTCAAAGTTGAGTTTTCCTAAGGTATTATCATTGGATTACACTTTGATAATGACATATTAGTTCATGAACATTAGTATGAGACAAAATAAAATTCATCCCTTAATATTAAAGTAGCCGATGCTACGTATATATTACAGTGTAAATTTTCTTCAATTATGAAATTAGTAGGCAAGGAAAATGACATACATTAATTAAAAGGATAAGATGACATATTGGGTATATTATGAAAGAAATAAAAATCTTATCCTAAGCTAAGACAAATGGACGAGATTTTTTTAAAATAGGTGTCTGAAGTGTAATATTGTGTATTATCACTAAAGTAATTAAAATCACTCCATCAAATTGATAAGAGCCGTGTACATTTAGAAGAATTGTGGGATGTATGAAACTTTGACTTTTAAAATTTGAAATAATTGATTAAGTGTGAAGTTGTGTGCAAAATTTCGAGAATGATATAGATATATATAGGTAATGTATGTAAATTATGGTAATATGGTAAGATCAACTTTGTCATAGCAAATCTAGTGGGCGAAATTGTTGACCTATTATACAAATGATATGATCTTAATTATTAGATATTATGTTAAGCAAGTGGGCGAAAACTATGTAAATTGTGTGCAAGTGTTATGAACTTAATTATTAAGATATTTAGCTTCAAGTGGCCTTACCTAAATGTCATAAAATCATAATACTCATCTCTTCAAACTTTAGACAGTGAGCAACAAAAAAAATAGAGAGGAGAGTTCTTCAATTTTCCTTCAACCTTTGATAGAAAACGTTGCCGTTAGAATTAGACTCGATTAAAGGTTAGAATTCATCTAACCATATACATGCTTAGAATTTTTGATTTTAAATCAGTTAAATTTCAAGTTATAAGCTTAGTCATTTATGGTAGTTTTCGAAAATTTTGTATATATGCTAAAGTGTGTAGAAATTATGTTTATATGAAACTATTAAGCATGTATTATAATTATATCACAAAATTAAATATGATATCAAATTCTATATGTTGACCGAAATCATGTAGGTAGGATATGTTGATGATTTTGATTTTTAAATGTTGATTTGAGCATGAAATAATAATCTAGGATATTAAATAAACTTATATGAATTTATGTAGAATTTTGGAGAACTTTAGTACTAAGTTCAAGTTTGAAAATTATAGTATATGATATGATATTGAGATATGATCCATATTTAAGTGTTATCATATCATATTGAGATGTAGATTCATAATATATGGTTGTAGGAATTTATTGGAATTTATAAAATTATTTTGACTAAGTCGAAATTTTGAAGTGACTTAGGTAAATTAAATTCAATAATTCATAATAAATAACAATTATGTTATAGTAAGCATAGTTAAGGGTGATTAAGTATTATATGAATTTATTAGAATTTTAAAATTGTTTGTAGTGAATTATGAAAATCGAAAACCGTATAATATAATTCTATGGTATATAATTTTATCTGACCAAAGTAATTACATAATATGATCTAAATTAATGTTTTAGACATAGTATGATTTTATAGAATTTTGGAACAAGAATTGTACATTAAAATCGAAAATTACATAAGAAATTGAAAAAGTCAAAATGTTGACTTTGAGTTGATTAAAGTCGAAATTGTTGGTAAAGGTTGACTTGGTCAAAATTGTTGACCAAAACGTTGACCAAGTCAAAGGCACGTAATTCGATAATCGTGAACATGTGACATAATGCGTTTAGTAACAATGTAACTCGTTACGTAGAATGCTTAAAGCGTCAGTTATATATAAAAGGTAGAATATCTCTTATAAATTGAGAAAATTTATAATCGACATTAATTGATGGAAGCGACAAAATAAATAGGCGTTAGCCTTATTTGACACGTAGAGCGTTATAGACTATGTTCGCCTCTCTGAGCGTGATCGGCGTCTTAAAATAGTTCTACGTTAAGGTGGGACGTGGACGGCTTTCGACTTAGAAAGGGCGTTATTGAAAAGCTACGTGCGGGTGGGCTTTATTCGAAACCACTTTTATTTATTTTGCCCAATCTGAAGTATTTATTGTTACAAGCTTTCGGTTGAAATGATGATTACGCAAAGTGTTTATGTTTTATGTATGATCTGTCGAGTTGTTGGGCGAGCTTGACTATGAAGCGATATTGGATCTGCAGGAAGGATTATACACGCTGGGATTGATCGATGTGATGATGTCGTTTGTGGTGATGGTTGGAATGATGATATTATTTGTGGTGATGGTTGGGATGATGATATTATTTGTGGTGATGGTTGGAATGATGATATTATTTGTGGTGATGGTTGGAGCGATGATATTATTATTTGTGGTGATGGTTGGAGCGATGAATTGAAATTTGTTGGTTCATACCAGCGTATGATGATCTGATGTGATGTCGTATTATATGAAATTTTGTATTGTGAGCCGTTAGCAACATCATGGCGATGGTGGATCTAGTCGGATGGAGAATCACGACTATGTGATTGGGAGCCGTTAGCAACATCTTGCCGATCACGGCTGTAGAAGGAGGCCTACTGCGGCGTGAGATCTTATGAACAATCATGTGAAATATGATATGGATCATCTGAAGAAAATGCTCGGGGACGGCGTTTTGAAAATGAGAAAATGTTTTAGTAAGCCAGCTTTTCAACTAAAACCTTTATGCTTACTTGAGGCGGTAATTAAGGAAAATGTTTTGGCATGAGCCCACTAGGTGCATTCTTGTCAGCCACGCATATTTGTTTTAAATGTGCGGGTTGAGCGATTGATGTTGGATGTTGAAGTGTTGGCGATTGGAGTCTTACATCGATAAGTATAGCCTGATTACATATCGTCATATGTGTAATCACCGTCTTTCCATTGCAAAGTTATATAGGTTATGTTTGCAGTTGAACCCTTTAGTCAGAGTCTAAATGATCCGGTTTAGTATGTACGATATGTGTGTCACATTAAATGATATGAAGTTTAGAAATTTTACATTATATATATCTCGAGTTCCATAATTAGTGTTTATTCTTGTTGTTAATCCCGTCATTAGTGAGTTCACGCTAATCCGTACTTTGGAAGGCGGGCATTACGATTGTATCGGGCGGTCGTACCTAAACCCAAAACTTCTCAAAGTTGAGTCTAGATAGAGTCACTAGACTTTTAGAGATCGATGAGCTATGCTCAGCACTCCATCACTCAAGCTCAATAGGGAAAAGGTAAATGATTTTCTCCGGTTTTGATAATAAGGATAAGAGTTGGAAAGTGAAAGTCGTTAAAGTGAAATGAATTTTCAAGAAAATGAAAGTTAGAACTAGGAGAGATTCTAAGAATATGCGGTATGGGAATTATTCGAGGAAAACTCGAAAGTTCGAGGATATGTGGGTATGGGACTACATATTCATGGAAAACAAAAAGATCTAATAAGCGTTAAGTAAATGATTTTCTCAAATTGGAAATGAAAAAGTTTGAAAGTACATGCCCTTTGAAAATTTTGAAATGAAAAGTTTAAACATGGAATATGATATTTCAAAGAGATGAAAGTTATGAGGATTGTTGAAGGTGAAAGTAATTGCAAGTGTTGCAATGATGTTATATGTTGTGAAGAGTTGAAAATGATATGAGAAAGTATTGACATTGAGATGTCGAAGGAAGTTTTAATTTGTGGAATTGATGAAAGTTTATGTTATGAAAGTTGTTGGTTATTAACATATGATTATGTTATGAATGTTTTGATTAGAAATTTCGTTATTTTGATGATGGATATGTTATCGGAACATAGGCGTTAAGTCGCATGATCCCTTTGCAAAGAACATAGGCGTGATAAGAAGCATGATCGCTTATTGCGAGAACATAGAAGTAAGAATCGAGAACTTTAGTTCTTTTGAATCTGATAAGTATCGACATGAGCGAGAACAAAGATCGGTGAAAACATTCGAGTTTTCAAAACAAGAAAAAAAGATATAAAGTGGACCACGTCGGCATTTTATGCTCGACTTCGACATTAACCTTGCCACTTCAACTGGCGTCGCCTCTTTAATTGAACTTAGCAATTTAGTTGACCTTGGTGCTGATTTCGGCGCCAAAGCTATCTTCTTTGATGTTTTGACTTTAGCTCGTTCTCCTCGTTTGAATTCCGATTCTGACGGTTTCGCACGTACTCCTATCACAAGTTACTATATTGTAGAAGACCCAAATCCTTGATTCCTTCTTCAGAATTCGTGAGAATCAGTTAAAGACTAGTCTATGATGTCCATGAAGCGAAAACCTCGTATAGCAAAAATATTAGAAAATTGCTAGAAAATAAGATTTCGGGTAGAAGAGATATGATGTACATGAGAACTTTTGTAGATGACCTATTATAGTGTATAAGGTTTCAAGTTCTACTCAATTTACATCATCGAGTTTAACTCTATGACCTAGTTTATTGAGAAACCACTGCGTTTCTCATTTTCTTGGAAAAGTTTACAAAACCAAAATTTTATCTGGTTCTTTGAAGCCAGCCTTGTGTTGAGAAAGTATTTGTGGGTCAGCCACCCATATGACCAAAGAAATCTCGGTAGTCGTCATTACGGTCTTGGACCCTATACCAATTATTGATTCAAAAGCATATTGATTCAAGTCTTTGAGATTGTCATCAAAGTTGTAAACCAATACTTCTTTTAAATTGTCATGAAATTCTTCTTCAGCTTGAAACAAATAAGTATGAGACAAGATTGACTTATTCCGCATACTAGTTTTCAAATCGGTAAAGTGATAGACATCAGTTATGATGTAAAGAGTTCTCAAAGGACGAGATATATCTCTTCTATGGTGCACATTGATGCAATGACCCAATGGGCTTCTGATTGAGAATAACGATGAATTATACCTCCGATGAGTATGATGATTAAGTCAGTGAGCGAGATACTTTATAGCGTTGAGTGCTAGAGTAAAGCAAAAGTATATTATATATCCTCGGGATATGCCTCTCTTATTATTATATCATAATAAGAAGGAATACAACTTATCTTTAAAATAGTTGATTGTCCTAAAACCTCGTTAGAAGGTGGACTGTTAAAAGTATGGAGAAGAATAAACAGGTTGATAGATATAAAGGAATGAAAACATCTCCATTAGTAAGTCTCTGCTTCGTCCCTAAATCGATAAGATTATGTTTAAGTGGAATTGATTCCAAGAATTTGAGACTTTGGTTAAACAAAGATAGTATGATCAACGGATCAATAATAAGATATGTGTAGCTAGGCTATTCTAGTTTTAAACCGAAGAGATACCGAAGTTGAGACTTGTGATAGGACATTGGTACTTGGAATATAAGTTATAATGTACAAACATACTACCTTACCGATCTAGATTGTAAAGATGGCGGTCTGATCTTAAAAGTGAGAATCAGATGTATAAAAGTAATATAACTTTAGGATATCATGCTCGAAAGAGCGAGTTGAGAATAGGAGAAATTACCAGCTATCTGATTATGATATAGCGAGACATGAGATAAGTTTTGCAACAGTTTGATTACGATAAGTAAGCAAATCCTTTGAAGAAAAAAAGTAGATCGAAGTAGATTTGTTATTTGAGATAAAATCAGGTACCCTAAGTTTATAGAAAGACTTCATCTTATGCGTGATTTAGTAATTAAACAAAGTGAGATAACTTTAAAGCGATTACAAAGGAAATACGTTTAAGCGAACAAGGAAGGAATTCGAGGAAGGACCATGGTGAATCTAATTGAAAAGAGTTTCTCATATTTATGAGATGACCCATAAGGTGAAATATTGGGTACCTTAGCATTGAAAGAAGTAAACATAGAATGTTGGGAAGATAGTAAGATATATGAAATCAAGGAAAAGTATGATCGTTCTCGATAAAGGGATTTTAACTTGGCGAAACCACTTAGTCGAACCAATGGAGTTAAGTTATGACCCAAAAGATATTACGCATGATAGCATAATAAATGCTAATATAGGGATTCTTGAAGGAATTTTAAAGGAAAGAATATATGGAACATATATTCTAAGAGAGCGATAAAGAGAGAGAAGGTGAATCATTCATCGGTAAAGTGATGATAATGACAGAACAAAATCGGAAAACACGGTAGGTATGAGAAAACTTCTCGATTATACAAAATACTTTGGTTCAGAAGACAAGTGCTTCACATTTCATTATCACAAGAATAGTAAGAGCATGCGTGGATCGTTAGGAGCTCAAATCGAATAAGCAAATCGAAGGATGAGAATCTCTTCACTTAAAAGAAGGATTGGTCGCCATACGTGTTTACTCGAACTTAGAATTGAACTTAGAGTTGAACTTAGAATTGAACTTAGAATCATTTAAGACTTTAATAAAGAACTCGAACATAGTACACTATGAGACATAGAGATAATCTGAAAGAAATTGATTAGTTGAAAACCATTCCACAATCGACAAGAAAGGAAATTTCGTTCCATTCCTCGAATAAAGTTCACAATTTCTATGGAATCCACATGGGAAGGAAATTCCAACCATACCCACACTACAAATAAGGGAATTATTAAACAAGAAGGGATGTCGAGCACTCCATATTTATCGATCAAAGGATGGATAGCGGAAATGAAGGTAGAGGTGTGAAATTTTTTGAGAATTTCTAGAGATACCCGACAATTTAAAGATTACCTCGATAGCGGCTAGAATTCTACTATCAAGTTAGAACCATTATTAAACCAGTTAAAAGTACCTTTATCAAATGGATTCGAGGAAAGTGAAAAAATAAAGACTCACGTTTAAAAGCTTTAAAATCTAAGTTTCAATGAACCTAGTGTATCAATGAACACCCGACTTGCTTGTCGAAGAAAGATAGCCCATTAAGAAAGTATATAGATTTTCGAAGTTAATAATCCATTACCAAGGGTAAATGAGTATTCGGTCGAAAGAACAGTGATCACGAGAACGATCTCAATTGGACTATAATCAATTTAAGGCACGGCTAACAATGTACCCAAAATGGCTTTCCGAACAAGATATGGCTACTATAAGTTTATAGTCGGTGCCATTCGAACCAACTAATGTGCTAGTCGTGTTCATAAACCTCGAAATCGAGTGTTTCGCATACTAAGACAAATTGTCTTAAATCTTCATAGATGATATTCCCGTCTAATCGAAGGCAAGAAAAGTATAGAGCACTCTTGAGAACTATCTTGCGGACATCAAAAGTCAAACAAATTTTAGCGAGTTATTTAAAGCTGATTCGACTTAAGGAAATAAAAATCCTTGACACATCGTGTCTTCAAAGAATCCATATGGATCCAGCAAGAGCTAAGAGCAATGAGTATAGAAGCAATCAACGACCAATAGGATTAAAGGTTTCATAGAATTATTGGTGCTATCGAATTTATTAAAGATTCTACGAGATAGCAAGGCCAACAATATAGTTACTCAAAAGGGATAAAGTTTACTTGGATTGATAAATGCGGTGAGCCTCCCAAAGAGTTGACTAGGCGTATGATAATGCGAGAGAAAGGTGTTGCATGCATTCATGACAACTTAGTCCATGGTAAAACTACCTAACTCACGATTTAAAATTAGTAGATGTAGTATTAAAGTTTGATACATCACCTATGAAATGAGTGTGAGATGCATAGATCATAAAATTTAAGATGCTTCTTGAGCGAGACATGGCTCGAATTAGTAAGAGATTATGAATGTGATATAAATTATCACCTACAAAGGTAAATATAGTGGTTGATGTTCTATGTTGAAAATTCGGTTAAGTAATAATAAATCCTTGCATAAAGAAAAACTCGTCGAAGAGAGTTAAGAAGGAAGATAGAAATTGTCGAACATAGTCTCAATTGCCGTAAGTGAAGGCATTGTATCAATGATCTATAGGGATGACGTATGATGGATTTTGAGATAAACTTACCAAAGTTAAGAGATAACAACGCTATATGGGTAGTAGTGTATCGACTTCAAAATGTTAGGTTCATGCCTATTTAGGCTACTTTTGGATCGATAAGTTAGCGGTTATTTACTAAGAAAATCGTCGTCTTGCATCGTATGAAGATTTTGAGGTTACCTTTAGAATATGAATTGGCTTAGAAAGAAAGAATGGACATCAAGTTGGAGCGTGCTTTTCCATTATTAAGTTTACCTCGACAATAGCGTGGAGTAGCCATGTGAGGCATAGTATAAAGAAAGTATCGATCATCTCTTTATTGAGATAAAGAAAATAAGAGGAAAAGTTTTAAAGCCATTCTATGAAATGAATGAATGAAATGTTTGCGAATTAAGCGATGAAAGAAAGAACTCATGATAGACAAAAGTCTTACGTTGATGTGCGTAGATATGAATGCGTCTTGAATCAGAGATAAAGTGTATTAAAGTTCTCCATTGAAGAATTTCAATGTTGGAGAAAAAGGGTTGAAATCGTTTATAGGACGCGAGATCCAGAAATAATAAGGCTATAGCCATAGATTGGTATTTCCACAGTTTGGAGAATATATAGAATGTTTTCCCGTGTTACGATTAAAGGAATCGAATATGGTCCAAATACATGACCATCATGATGGCGTTACTTACATCGAAATGAGTTATGAGAAAGTGCGATTGTTTGACGTCGTTCAGGTTGAAAGAACTATCTGTTGGAAAGTCGATGGAGAAACCATGGACAAAAGAAAATGGTGGAAACTTGAGTTGTTATAGTACAGATACCGTGCTCGGTTGCAAATTCGGGATTTTTTTGGGGTAGAATGTAATATCCGTAATTTTAAATCTGATTACGATAATTAATTACGTAATTAGTTATTAATTCAATAATTAAAATCTTAATTAGTCGACTCTTGACTTTGACCAACATAATTGGATAAATTACGTATGAGATTTTGAGCCTAGTGAATTAAGGAATATAATTTTCAATATTCCTTGGCGTAATTTTCAACGTTAAATGAATTCGACGTTTCGTCTTACGATTAATAAGCGTTAAGCTTAATTTGAAATTCCTATTATTATAGGAATAAATAAAGTTGTAACAAACTTTATTTTGAGCGTTTAGAGATAATTAAACTATGAGAATTTAGAGCGTTTCAACGTCTACGTTTTGAAATAATCGATAACTTTCATATGATCTCGAATTATAAAATTCAAATTCCTATATTTATATTATTATATAAGGGCATTATTTATCATTAAATAATGCTAGAAATTAAGAACAATTATTGGATGAATTGTTCCTATTTTAAAAATAAGTTTGAAAATATTAAAGTTGTGACATGGGATTATTTTAATAATTTTCCTATGATTTAATTTATCATCTAGAACATATATTATGTCACATAGCTATTAAATTGCAAAAGAATAAAATGTGTAGCATTTATTTGATAGAAATCAAAATTTTTAATATAATGTGTAAAATGAAAAGTTTCTATCTTTTGATAATGATAAGCTATAATTAAGATAATAAGATATTTTAAGCTATTAGATAAGGTATCATGATATATATACAAGTGGGGTGCCCAATTGATTAGTAAGGTAGAAAGTTTGGAAAAATGGTGTGAACATGTTGAAAATATCATGTGTATATTTTGACTTTTCAAGTTGAGTTTTCCTAAGGTATTATCATTGGATTACACTTTGATAATGACATATTAGTTCATGAACATTAGTATGAGACAAAATAAAATTCATCCCTAATATTAAAGTAGCCGATCTTTACGTATATATTGTTCAGTGTAAATTTTCTTCAATTATGAAATTAGTAGGCAAGGAAAATGACATACATTAATTAAAGGATAAGATGACATATTGGGTATATTATGAAAGAAATAAAAAATCTTATCCTAAGCTAAGACAAATGGCGAGATTTTTTAAAATAGGTGTCAAGTGTAATATTGTGTATTATCACTAAAGTAATTAAAATCACTCCATGCAAATTGATAAGAGTGTACATTTAGAAGAATTGTAGGATGTATGAAACTTTGACTTTTAAAATTTGAAATAATTGATTAAGTGTGAAGTTGTGTGCAAAATTTACGAGAATGATATAGATATATATAGGTAATGTATGTAAATTATGGTAATATGGTAAGATCAACTTTGTCCTTGCAAATCTAGTGGGCGAAATTGTTGACCTATTATACAAATGATATGATCTTAATTATTAGATATTATGTTAAGCAAGTGGGGAAAACTATGTAAATTGTGTGCAGTGTTATGAACTTAATTATTAAGATATTTAGCTTGCAAGTGGCCTTATCCAAAATGTACATAAAATCATAATACTCTCTCATTTCAAACTTTAGAACCGTGAGCAACAAAAAAAAAGAGGAGAGTTCTTGATTTTTCCTTCAACCTTTGATAGAAAAACGTTGCCGTTAGAATTGACTCGATTAAAGGTTAGAATTCATCCAACCATATACATCTAGAATTTTTGATTTTGTCAGTTAAATTTCAAGTTATAAGCAGTCATTTATGGTAGTTTTGAAAATTTTGTATATATGCTAAAGTGTGTAGAAATTATGTTTATATGAAACTATTAAGCATGTATTATAATTATATCACAAAATTAAATATGATATCAAATTCTATATGTTGACGAAATCATGTAGGTAGGATATGTTGATGATTTTGATTTTTAAATGTTGATTTGAGCATGAAATAATAATCTAGGATATTAAATAAACTTATATGAATTTATGTAGAATTTTGGAGAACTTTAGTACCTAAGTTCGGATTTGAAAATTATAGTATATGATATGATATTGAGATATGATCCATATTTAAGTGTTATCATATCATATTGACGATGTAGATTAAATATATGGTTGTAGGAATTTATTGGAATTTATAAAATTATTTTGACCTAAGTCGAAATTTTGAAATGACTTAGGTAAATTAAATTCAATAATTCATAATAAATAACAATTATGTTATAGTAAGCATAGTTAAGGGTGATTAAGTATTATATGAATTTATTAGAATTTTTAAAATTGTTTGTAGTGAATTATGAAAATCGAAAACCATATAATATAATTCTATGGTATATAATTTTTATCTGACCAAAGTAATTACATAATATGATCTAAATTAATGTTTTAGACATAGTATGATTTTATAGAATTTTGGAACAAGAATTGTACATTAAAATCGAAAATTACATAAGAAATTGAAAAAGTCAAAATGTTGACTTTGAGTTGACTAAAGTCAAAATTGTTGACTAAAGGTTGACTTGGTCAAATTGTTGACCAAAACGTTGACCAAGGTCAAAGGCACGTAATTCATGTCGTGAACTATGTGACATAATACGTTTAGTAACAATGTAACTACGTTACGTAAGTACATTAAAGCGTCATTATATATATAAAGGTAGAATATCTCTTATAAATTGAGAAAATTTATAATCGACATTAATTGATAAGGAAGCGACAAAATAAGTCCGTTAGCCTTATTTGACACGTGAAGCGTTATAGACTATGTTCGCCTCTCTCGAGCGTGATCGGCGTACTAAAATAGTTCTTACGTTAAGGTGGGGACGTGGACAGCTTCGACTTAGAAAGGAGCGTTATTGAAAACTACGTGCCGGTGGGCTTTATTCGAAAACCACTTTTATTTATTTTGCCAATCAAAGTATTTATTGTTACAAGCTTTCGGTTGAAATGATGATTACGCCCAAAGTGTTTATGTTTTATGTATGATCTGTCGAGTTGTTGGTGAGCCAACTATGAAGCGATATTGGATCTGGCGGAAGGATTATACAGCTAGGATTGATCGATGTGATGATGTCGTTTGTGGTGATGGTTGGAATGATGATATTATTTGTGGTGATGGTTGGGATGATGATATTATTTGTGGTGATGGTTGGAATGATGATATTATTTGTGGTGATGGTTGGAGCGATGATATTATTATTTGTGGTGATGGTTGGAGCGATGAATTGAAATTTGTTGGTTCGCCAGCGTATGATGATCGATGTGATGTCGTATTATATGAAATTTTGTGTGGTAGCTTAGCAACATCATCGGCGGTCGTGGATCTGGTCGGATGGAGAATCACGACTATGTGATTGGGGCCGTTAGCAACATCTTGACCGATCACGGCGCACGTAGAAGGCCTGCGGGCGTGAGATCTGTATGAACAATCATGTGAAATATGATATGGATCATCTAAGAAAATGCTCGGCGGCGACGTTTGAGAAATGAGAAAATGTTTTAGTAAGCAAAGCATTTTCAACTAAAACTCTGTATCTTACTTATGGGCGATGTAATTAAGGAAAATGTTTTGGCATGAGCCCACTGCATTCTTGTCTTAGCCTGCATATTTGTTTTAAATGTGCGGTTGAGCGATTGATGTTGGATGTTGAAGTGTTGGCGGTTGGGTCTTACATCGTGATAAGTATAGCCTTGATTACATATCGTCATATGTGTAATCACGTCTTCATTGCAAAGTTATATAGGTTATGTTTGAGTTGAACCCTTTAGTCGAGTCAAATGATCCGGTTCGTATATACGATATGTGTGTCACATTAAATGATATGAAGTTTAGAAATTTACATTATATATATCTGTGATTCCATAATTAGTGTTTATTCTTGTTGTTAATCCCGTCATTAACAGTTCACTGCTAATCCGTACTGGAAAGGCGGTACTTATTATTGATAGTGCAGTGGATGGAGCAATCATCGCAGACCAAGTTTCGTAGTTGGCATCCGTGCGCGGTGGGTGGTCGAACATGGCTCTGTTTCCTGTGATCCCAAAAAGGAGAAAAGCAGGGACGAGCATATAGTTGGAACCATTCAACTTAATGGTGGTTAGATAGAAGGTTTAAATCGGAGCATGATAAAAATAGGGTGAAACAAAACCTAATTTCGTTTTGTTTTGAAGACTAAGTCGAGCGGTTCGAATCCCTACGATACCATTAGAACAATAAAATATAAAGATATGTGGGAGAAAATATAGAGACATGTGGAGAAAAGTAGTAGTTATATATTCATCATTGCATAAAGCACTTATATATGTCTGAGATACTAAGCCAAATGGATACAAAATCATGTGGGATAATATTCTACAACATAGAAACTAATGTCGGATAGTATTCTATAACACACATACTTATATTAACATATGATAATTAATATCTAATAACATTGAGCAGTAGAAAATTTGACATCAAACCCTTCATCCTATTAATTCACATATACATGAATCTCGTCATACATCAATAATATACACTAATATCATCATACATAAATCATACCTCAATAATTCATGCCCCAGTTTTGATTTTTAAAAATAATTTCCAACATTTACAAAATTATGAATTAATTCATACATGCTTAAACAATACTCACTATTATTAATTCATGCTCGGAAACAACAATCAAAATCATGATCACCTACATATAAATCTCATATCTCAACTATAATAAGAAAAATTTTAACATGTTCAACTTTGTACCAAATTCATAATACATGCTCATAACCATCATATAAACATATTTAATTAACAACCAAAATATTTAACAAAATCCTCAATTTTCTCATGAATTAACCAAGCATATAACTCCATTTTCATGGATGGATTTTCATATTTTGTATATCTAAGTAGCTTAGACAATTTCTAATCTTTTAATCGGGTCGATCGACGAAAAAATCGATTTTTCTAACATGGAATTGAGAAAATGGAAGAACACTTTATTTTTTTCTCTAAGTTTCGGTGGTTTAGGGAATTGAGGAAGAAAATTCATCCACGATGATATATCCTCTTTATTCATGTTTTTTTTAAATCCTCTTTAGTTAACATAAGATATTATCTTATCTCATAAAATGAACACCTTTCACTACCAAAAAAAATAAAATATCTTATCTTATCATAAATAAATATCTTATCTTGTCATCAAATTAAATCCTTTCATATCAAACGAAATGAAATATCTTTCTTTCTTTTCCTTTGGAATTTTAACCATCACTACACAAATAACACATGTCTCCATTTTTTCGTTTAATAATAATATAGCATAATATAGATCTTGGGTGATGGTATAGATCATGAAAAAAAGAACAAGAACAATTCTATATCTCAAAATGATAATTTTGACCTATCATTAGAAAAATAGAAATTATTTTCAATTCCCTTTCTTTAATATATAAAAATATTGTAGAGAATGAATATATAAAAAAATGCCCTTGTCTCTTAAAACATTCATAGAACTTTCAAGATCAAAATTCTTTAAACTTTATACTAAAATTTGCGTCATGTAAATATGTTAATAAGAAAGTCGTTACTTACTTTTATTCTTAGTTAATATGTAATTAAATTCTAAGCTTTCGCAGAAATAACGAAGATTAATTATGAAAATTAATCGATCTTTGAAAATCGCTCTCAAGGAATAACATATATATTCCTTTTTTACTAATTTTAAAAATATAATATAAAACTTCCGCATTATGGATAATCGAAAATAAGCCGATAAATTACTATTCGATTATCGAAACAAAACTCTAATTAACGACTTAATTTTCATAACCTAATTTTAAATAAATAAAATTTATATAGTCCCAATGCTATTTCATATATAAAGATGTTTATTGTATCATCTAATGGTAAATTTTAAATAAATAAAATTTATATAGTCGATGCTATTTCACATATAAAGATGTTTGTTGTATCATCTAATGGTAGTTTGATTTATATGCGCAATATTAGAAAATAATGTTGCATCTAAGGATTCCCAACAAAAACCAACTTATATCCATACATTGCCTTAAATATAACCATCCATTTCTAACAAGTAAGCCATACTACATAAAATATCCAATTCTAGTTTCTTTAAGAAATAGTCAAATAATTTTCTTCATATTTTCCTCTAATTTTCTGTTGTCCCAAAATTGACAAAAAAGAGAAAGTAGAGATTGCATAATCATATATAAATAAATGAACCTGAGCACCTGCCAAAGATTTTACTGTTCCTTGTTCAGCCTACACGCAGAACACATAGTGATGCATGGTTTTCTCAGAATTTCAGCTCGTTAATTGACTTCAGATGCCAAGGTTCTTGAATTTCAATTGGGGTTTTGGATTTGAGTCCGCTATTCCCCTTTTGAGAGGCGGATCTCTTCCCATATCTCGAAATCGAACCCTTTTTCTCAGCTGCCATATCTCGATTGCTCAACTTTGAATTCCTGAATTCGTAAAGCCGAGAATTCGTTGCTAGGTTTTCCTTTACTTTTCCTTGAAGCCCAGATTGAGAAGTTCAATTAGGAATCTTTTCCGCAAACAATTTTCTTTAATAAATAAATTAAGAGAAAAGTATAAAGACGGTATTTCTTAGTTTCCCCTTTTCGAGATTTGGGTTTTGTTTCCGCATGTTCCAAGCGTAGAATTTGAGAGAATCACATTTTTTGTGTGTAATTTGATTTTGTGAGGCTTTTCCTATTGCATTCGGAGCCTAGCCATGGCGTCGTACAGGCCGTTCCACCAACCGCTGCAGTCAACGTTTGCTCCACCACCGCCTCCACCGCCCTCGAATCAGAACCTGCTGCAGCCTACAGCAGCAGCAGCGCCGCCGCGCGCGGCGCGTCAATATTCGCAGAATGGGGTCCTTACAGCAGCGGCGATAGCTCATTACAACTATCAGCTTCCAGCGCAGCTTTTAATTCTCAGAACCTCCTCCGGCCCCTCAGCAGCAGCCGTTTCTCCACCTCCACCGCCGGAATCATCTTCTTACCGGCCTCCACCGCTGCAGTCTGCCCCGGCTGCCGCAATGTACTACCATCATCTCAGTATTCGCAGTTCAATCAGCCCCATCTATGCAGCCACCACCTCCACCGCCTCCTCCCTCATCTCCTCCTCCTCCTCCTCCCCATTACCTTCTTCCGTGCCTCTGGCCGTGGGTTCGAGCAGGGAGGCAGGCAACCCAATCCCGCAGCTTCATCTAGGAACGAGCAAAAGCCTCCATTGAACAGTAAGAGACCGGGAGCAGGCCGGGTTGAGATGGAGGAGGAGAGAGTTGAGAAGAAGAGGGTTTGAGAAGCAAAGCAGAGGAGAAACTGAAGCAGCATCTTCGAGAGTCCCAGAATAAAGTGCTGCAGAAGACCCAAATGTTGGCCTCTGGAGCCAAGGGCCACGGATCGATTAGTGGATCACATATTGGTGACAGAAGGAGCACTCCATTGTTAGGTGGTGATAGAATTGAAAACCGGCTGAAGAGCCAACAACCTTCCTCTGCAAGTTGAGTGAGTATATCTGAGTTCTTCGTTTGACTTTGTTATTCTATTGTTGTAGTTTAGCCTATTCTTAGGTAATTGTTAATTTCGTAAAGTTTAGCTTCATATAAGAACTCGGCAAGAATGATGCAGCATTTCTACTTTTACTTTTAGTATGAAGTGGTAGCATTGCGTGTTGTTGGGCACAAATTGATTGTTTTAGCAGCCAGTTATTTTTTTCGAGATCAGGGATTGTCACAATTTTCTGATTTCGCCTTGTTCTGGAATGACGAAATTGATTTTACAGTTACTTCTTTGATATGTTTGAATTCGTTCTTCATTGCCTTTGATATTTATCTATTGAGTTTTAGTTTGGAAATCACGTTATCTGCTTAAGGAAGCTGCTGGAATCCTGGTTGCCCCCTACTTCAATAAGTTCCTCTATGCCTTAGATGCATATTCTTCTGCAGCTGTCGATTTCATTATTATTTTCTTTAATTGTTGTTAATTTATATAGCAAACACTGAAATTTGGTCAAAAGTTAAACAACACTGAAATTTGGTCAAAAGTTAAACAACTCTTCCTTTTATTGTGCAATTGTTTTCGTCAAAGCTAGTAACAACTGAAAGCACTAGGGCATATTATGAATGTGTAAGAGTTTCCTATTCTCTTAATCATTATTATTTAGATAGAATATTTACTAACAATTTTGTGCTTTATGTAGGTTTCGAAATGAACTGCCTGATCCGTCTGCAAAGATGAAGCTTTTGTCATTGAAAAGAGACCCAGATAGGTATGGTATTGTGTATCATATTTATAGTTCAACTGCCACAATGAGAATACTTGGCTGAAATTCACCTTTTAGTCCATTATCTGTGCTTTCCGTCGCAGTTCTGTCTAGCATCAAATGGCCTAATTTAGCGCCTTATCAATCGTCACAAATTTGCAAATCGATTAAGCTGGTTCAGTTCTCATGCTGATCTACTTCAAGTCTGATACATATGATCTTTGCAGATACTGTAAATATCAAATAACATCGTTGGAGAAGAATTGGAAACCTCAGTTACATGTTGAACCTGATCTCGGGATACCTTTGGACCTCCTTGACCTGAGTGTATATAAGTAAACTTCTCTGGCCCTTCTTTCTTTCATGCTCTTTAGGTTGAGTTGCTTGTCTGATTCATTCTATCACTCTCTCTGTTGATCAGTCCTCCCAAGGGTGACGGATACCCCTTGATCACGAGGATGAGGAGTTGTTACGTGATGATGATCCTATAATCCCGATTAAGACTGATGGCATTAAAAGAAAGAAAGGCCTACGGACAAAGGTGTCTCTTGGCTTGTTAAAACTCAGTACATATCGCCTCTCAGTATTGAGTCCACTAAGCAGGTAACAGCTAGTTATTTGCTCGCTATGAGTTATTGAAGACTCTACTGGAAACTTAACTATAAAATTAATATTACTTGCAGTCTCTGACTGAAAAACAAGCAAAAATTGCGGGAATCTCGGTCGGAGCCTTTTGGAGAACCTCAATAGTAGGTTAGTTGAGTTGTTCTCCATTCGTGCAAGTAGAATTACAATTGAGCCATTTACATCAAATAACTTTGTTGATTCCTGTTTCTTTTCTTCAGGGACAGGAAAATTCAGGATATTATGGCATCTTTTGAGCGTGCAAGACCAAACCTGTTCATGCAGTTAATCGCCATCTACAGCGAGAAGGATTCTCCGCTTTTACCTGATTTTGACAGGTATATTGTGTCTTTATATACTTCATAGTTTTAGCTATTTCCAGTTGTGTGCTTTGAGAGGAGTAATCTGGTACAAAATAGAAGTATCATTGTGCTTCTTTTCAACGACCTTGATCTGCAGGTGTTGTGTTACAATCCGAACTTGCTGCAATAGTTTTGCGAGACTGGAAGATAACATTTTAAAATCCTTATTTCTTTTTCAGGTGATGAACACTTTGTGGTTGCAACTTTTGATAGTGCTCCAACTGTGGATTCAGAAATCTACAGAAAATTGACTGCAGCTGACGTGATGAGTCGAACAGAAAGTAAGTATATGTTGATTAACTGTCAATAGAATTGTGAAATTGATAATTTAGATAGTGTTGAGTATGTAAGATATAGGACCTTCTGGTGTAACAAGTCAAATGGCTTTGCAGGCAATCATGAAAGTTATGCGTCAACAAGTACTGATTCAGAAAGACCTGATGGATTCTTGGCGTACATGGTGCCATCAGTGAGCAGTATACTTTTCTCAAAACTGAGGTTAAATTGTGTATATTCAATAATATTTTCAAATTGATCATCGTTTCTTGGCTATGGTGGCAGATAGAGAAGGATATATCGATGAAACTGAAGATATCTCATATTCATGGGTTCGCAGTATCACTATGATGTATGCTTCCGAGATGCTTTTTCCCCTTTTATTTTGGATTTTCTGTTACTACTACTGCTTATCTATTATGTACTTTAATCACTTGACAGGTGCGAGGCAGCGATGTGGATGATCCCGACGTGCCTTGTGTTTAGTGATACAGAAGCCAGATACTTGGTCTGTCCTTCTCTCATGTTCAGCTTTTAAGTCCCTTATAGTGTTAGCATGCTTGACTGATTCTTCTTCGTGCAGCCTTCGAAGAAGCTAATCTTAAGGAAAAGCGCCAGAGAAAATCAACCGAGGAGGTGGAACAATTTCCGGTGCCTAGATCAGTAACAGTGAGGAGGCGAACCGAGGTTGCTATCAAAGTCTTGACAGAAGAAGAGGTATGTAAAACACATTATACTCCCATCATTCAGCTATACAGTGCAGGTTCTCACTCTTCCGCACTCATCAGGATTATGTACCGTCAAGGGTAACCTCTCCTCGAGAAGTGGAAGGGGCAGCAGCATGGATCGGGGCCCGGTCGGCTGCGTGGGATGAGTAGTCAGGACATGGAACCCGATAATTACAGTGGCGGAGGATGATTTGTCTGAATAGTTGCTCTTGAACAGAATATGATAGTTTGCAGGAGAGTGAAGAAAGAACATTATTGCCCTCTCTCTTCCCTTTTCTTTTGGGATCACATTAATATTTTTCTTTTGCCTATTCTCTGGTAAATCAAACTACAGTGCTCTTTAACTATAAAGAAAGATAACCTACATTGCTTGCATAATACTATCCTTTGATCATACTTAATTGCTCAAAAAAAAGAAAAAGAAAAAAGAACACTATAAGATGCAATCAAGAGTGGTTCGCACGATTTCTTCAACATGAGGAAAACAGAATCAAACAGATTCCATGCAAGTACTTTTCGAGTTGAATATTCCTATCTTCAGATATATTTACTTCCTCTTACCCAAAGCTGCAAATGTGAGGCAGATCTTGTGTTTCTGTAGTGTCAGGGGTGAGACTCGAGCTTTGCTGCTGCTTGAAGGACCTGGCTTTGGACGTCCGGCGAAGAGGGTGATGTCGGAGTCCGTTACGGTTCGTCTCCAGCTTCCTAGCAACCCATGAAATCGCCTGACCTCCGGTGCGACTAGTAGAGATCTGAGGTAGTAGTAGTAGTTTTTTCACATTATCTAGCCAAAAGGTGTCAAATATATGTTGTATAACCGTATTTATAGCTTTTATTGTTAAGATGGTAACCTTAAATCTTGCTTAAAGTCTTGTGCGCCTTGATATGTCGTGATTCGCCGGGATATAGTCTGTTTAATGGTCGAATGTGGTGATGATGTTAGATTTGGATAGTTTCGGATTCGAGCGGAAAATCGATGGTGCCTCTCGTACCTGTCCGAGACCGATGACACTGACGAACTGCAGCGCCGTTTCCACTCTGCCAAAGAGGATGTAAGCGTTTGGTTGGGCTCGGTAAAAACCTGCCACGGTGTGGCGTCTCGTTTCCTTGTAGATGATTCAATTTTATAGATGATAAGAAATTGTGCAGAATAATTTACCTAATATTGAATAAGCTGCTGCAAATACCCTATACATAGAGAGCTTCGTGTTAGTTATTTAGGCAAGAAATAAACGCTATGCTACCAAATTCTAGAAACTAATTTATCTATACAATTCGTATTAAACATTAAGTTGCAAACCTTCAATAACATATACATACACAAAACTGTTCGAAAGAATAAAGAAATACGAGATTGGAACGACGAAACATCCTCACCACTCCAAAACCAACAAGTTTTAGTGGCGTTGGTTTGATTTCTTCCAAGATGGCTTTAGCTTCCGCAAACATAGGTTTTTTTTCGTATGTCGAAAATTTGAAACCCTAAATCGAACATCGTATATAACTTCCACTCGGTATGCACGAGCTTTTGTTAATATAGAACAAACAAGTCTACTCAATGTAGATCATCGGGCATAAAACTTAAGTTGGTTCATTGCGATCAGTAGCGAATCGTACCTCGTTGAGTATAGTAAGCATTGTCTCGGGTTTCACTCTTTAACGTGACATCCTTCTTTCACCGGACTCAAAACCACCAAGGACTTGATAAGGTTTCTATTCTTGCAGAAACATACCCAAAACAAACTACATCAATGTATGTAATATTCGAAAAGCGAGCGTATGATTACGGTAATTTAAACCCGTGAATTAGGGTTTTGCATTATATTATTACGACATCGAATAGTGTGAATCGATTCAGTATTATAACGAACTCCTTTTTATATTCACGAAGGATTGTGAATTAAGGAATCAAGTATTTGAAATGGTTCGTCGATATATTTTAACGTCGAACGCGTATCGAGCGGTGTTTATGGAATTTTCGAGCGGTAAAGCTTGGAATTAATTTCCATCTTAATTCCTATATTAAATGGAATATATTTATTAAGTAAGAATGCGAGCTTCTGACCATTTTGAGATGAGTCGATTTTGAGCGTTTTGAGACGTTTGACGTCGGTCTGAGGCGTTTGAAAAATGAGTTTAATACTCGGGTTATTATAATTAATTTTCTATTATTATTTTATATAATTACAGTATTATTAATTATTAAAATCGAATTTTAGCTAGTTAAATTCGATATTTTGAAATGGGTTTGAAAACCTAATTGCTTAAACTATGGTTTCACATGAAATGATACCATTAAATTATCCTATATATCTAACATATATGTTATGATATATATGAGTATTATTAAGCTTTAAAATCAAATTTTGAGCATTTAAAACTCGGTATTGTATATTTATAATTTCGAAACCCTAATTTGAAAATTAGGGTTTTATTACATGAATTGATGCAATAATTTTATCCTATGCTATTATTTATTATCTAAATCATATATTATGTTATATATGAGTATATTTTGATCGAAAATTACATGAGTATCAATAATAGGTGTAATTTATAATTTTATTCTTATTTATTTATTGGTAATTTGAATATGTACTATATGTTGGATTTAATTATTTTAATGGCTTGTATTATATACCTATGATCATGTGTGATTAATACATTGTATTATGGTACAAAATAAAATTAATCCCACCCTAAACCCTACATAGCCGGCCGGCCATCATGAGATGGCATGGCATGATGGTCACTCCCTATCACCCAATGCATGAAGAGCTCCTTTTACACTCCTCAATCATCATCTCCAACTTCCAGGGCTGCGACTTTAATTGAGTAAGGGAGAGAGGGACGACGAGAGAGAGAGTATGGGGGCCTTTCACCTCAAACCTCATTACACATTTTTTCACTTCCTAAAATTTTAGAGCACCCAAACACTCTCCCTCTCCATTTTGCTGCTGAAAACCGAGCCCCTCCCATTTGAAAGCAGCCTTTTCTCTTCTCTTTCTCCACCAAGTTGATACCTACTCCATTCTTGTGATTCTATACCATTTCAAGGTAAAACAAGACACCATAGCTTGATTTTATCATCCTTTGTTCAAGCAAAATCGTGATATATATATGTGTATAGGTATTTGAATGCTATATATATATATATATATATATATTTATGTATGTTTTAAATGTTCTATATATGAATGAACTATGGATGAATGTTGTTCTTGATGATTTTATTTGAAAATATATGTGAGTATATGTTAGATGAGCATAGGTGTTTGTATATTAAATTGTTGAAATGGATCTAGCATGTTTACATCATTTTGAACCATAGGAGATGTTTAGTAAAATTTTGAAAACTTTATAAAATGATATGATAATGATTATTGCTTATGTATTTTAGTAATGGATTATTGTTCTATGTCATGTTTGGAGTTCATATGTATTATTTGAAAAATTGGAAAACAGCTATTTTCTCAATAGTACCGAGAGCTAGTAGATGTATACTTGGTGTATAATTTTATTTCAAGCATACAATGTCATATTAATGCTTTAGAGCCTTGACTCTATGATTTATTTAGAATTTTGAAAATCATATGCTTAATATTTCAATATTACCGTGAGCATATAATATGTGTATGTTGGTGTATGATTTTTATTTTGAACATCCATGGTGTATTAATGATTTACTATATTGATTATGTATTGTATGATTTTATTGGATTTTTGGAAATCAAATGCCATTTAAATCAAATAAGCCGTGAGTGATATGCTCAATAAGGTGATGATTTTATTGGTTTTGATTAATGTTATGATGTATTATTGTTATACTATAGTATATAAACATAGTGTATAATTATTAGAATTTTGGAAATCAAATACCATATTTAAATCAAAAGCCGTGAGCTACCATACTACATAAGGTGATGATTTAATTGGTTTTGATGATTAAATGATTTATATTGTTATACTATAGTATATAAACATAGTGTATAATTATTAGAATTTTTGGAAATCAAATACCATATTTAAATCAAAAAGTGAGCTAACATACTCTATAAGGTGATGATTTAATTGGTTTTGATGATTAAATGATGTTATATTGTTATACTATAGTATATAAACATAGTGTATAATTATTAGATTTTTGGAAATCAAATACCATATTTAAATCAAAGCGTGAGCTACCATACTCTTTAAGGTGATGATTTAATTGGTTTTTGATTAAATGATGTTATATTATATATAGTTATAGTAGTATATAATTGTTGGAATTTTGAAAACCAATTTCTACATTTAATCAAAAAAGCTATTAAGCTCTAGTATGGTGATGATTCAAATGTTTTGGTTGATGTTGTGATGTTACAATGTTATAACATAATATTTAATCATGTCATAAATTATTTAGAATTTTTAGAAATTGTTTGATAATTATTTGGTAATTAACTTATAATTACCGATTGCTTTGAGAATTATATTCATGAATGAATGGTTATGATGGACTATAGGTTATATTTGTGATATATATTGATATTGGGATATTATACTGAGTATATCAATTTTGGGATGTAATACCCAGTCTCATAACTCGATTAAGCTCTAAGTACATAATTAATTAGAAATTAATTACGTAAGTGACTAGGGATAATCGTCCTCGGTTTAATATTACAAGATTTCGATAAGATTTCCAGTTAGATTGCAATAAAGTATTTCGGATAAGATTTTCTAAGGTTTTAAGTTAAAGATTTATTTTAGAATTTTAAAGTCGATTGATTAATCGATAAATCTTTCAATTATTATTTTATTTCAACGTTGGTTTAGGAAAGTTTCGATTTATGAAGTTTCCATATTTCTATTTTCTTTATATTGATTTAATAATTTCAAAAGTATGATCTAGTATATGAAAGAAGCTTATTTTGAATTATTGAGATTTTCTCTTTATACTAAAAATTTGGATTTCGTTAGTTCGTTTTACAAGGATCTTGTGATTTTGGTTTAATATTTGGAATTTGATTTCAAAACATAGATCCTTACAATTATATAACTTGATTAAGGCTTACTTGATCAAAGTTCTAAAAGAAATCGATTTGAATGATTAAATATGTTATTATAGCAATATGATATTCCTTATGTATATAAGGAATTAAAAGAGCTAATGCTCTTATAAATACTTTCTTAATAAGTTAAGTAGTTAGTTTTGGGATGCATTGACCTAGGACTTAGCCAACCATAGAGTATCGAGAGAGTTTAGTAGAGGCTCGAGAGTTAGAAACTCTTGGTTCATCTCCCGTATTCATTCCTCTTATCTCTTTAAGACAGCGGAGGCGGAGTAGAGATCAAGGAGGAAGCGAAAGTTACGAGTAAGCAAGCTACGTGGGCTTTCTAAATTAAAAATATGTTTGTGTACAAGTTTATGATGATGAGCATGTGTCTCTTTTATAAAGATAATTGACTTTTGTTTGAGCATATTGCATATCTATCTACGAGAATGGCGATATCGGCCCTATCTTTGAGCAGTGCTAGTAAGGGTATGTGTACAGTGGCCTTTGGCGAGTGTTTGAGAAGGGCTGCTTACTCAACACTGAGAGTCTTGTGATATGGTGTTTGTTAATGATTGTGCGGACATGTTATATTAGAATTGTTAAGCGTTACATTAATCATGAAGTAAGTGATTTCTTAAAGCATGATTCATAGGCTATTTCTTAAAATCCTGTGAATCTATAAAGTGGCAAGTCGATTTTATAGCTCTGAGCATGTTTCAAGTATTTTCGACAAATGCCTTGAGTGCCTCAGTACTCATGCCACCATGTATTTCTAAATGTGCAGTGTCTGAGAGATGACAATGAATGAATCTTTGACGAAGGCCTAAATGTTATGTCTTATGTCTTATACGAGTTATGTCTTCACATAAACTCGGCTACTCTTTCTTGCCAACTCGTTTAGTTGTGTAAACTCCTTAGTTTGAATCTTGATGGGTTTGAATATTTGATAACAAGTATAACTTGTGTCGAGATTATGATGTCGGTTGCCAAGCAGGGTTTGATTATTATTCTACCTTGATCTTTTGGTTAATCAATTGTCCATTGACTGTCTCTCTTTAGAATGGATAATCTATTATATTTGTGTTTCGAGTTACGATGGTTAGACATTTGGCTAATGATTACAAAACTTGAGTCGATGAGTATAGAATTCACTTGCTAATAGCTATTTAATAAGTTGCGGCTTTTCTTATTAATTGATCATAATTTCAAAGATTCGTCTTTCTTTGAATTTAAATCATTCATATCTGCGAATCTTTGTTTGAAATGGTTAGTCATTTCCTTCCTTCCACCGTCGCATTCCGTTAGCTAGTTAATCCAATTAGATGGTAGGGATGACGGAGAATGGTATCGAGAGCGTTGTTCGCTCTACGGTCCCGTGAGTCTTGAGTCTAACCCAGTTGTCCTAAGTCATTCAAGCTCGACATATCAAGTCCGTCATCTCCGGCATGATCAGTGCAGGTAGTTGATTTTCATAAGAGTTCGAATTTTTGTGCATTGCTTATGGCTTTATCGATCTTTACATGCTTAGTATTGTATGTTGTATGAGTTGTTTATGCATACAATTTGATTAGTATCTTGAGGTGAAATGGGACATATCGATGTGATTGTCCTAATGTTTAAGATTCGATTATTATCTAGGATGCGGAGATGCGGGTTACGCCGCATGAAAGCTTTAGTGTTAGGCCGTTGCGGATCGGACGCTGAGGCATTCTCTGACTTGGCCGAGCAACATGCGAACTTCCGGAATTTCAGTTCCGTTGGGCTGGTTTCGTTAAGCAACATGGGTTAGCGAGTTTGATGCAATACCGGTTGATGAGTCCGCGTTATCTTGGCAAGGTTGAAACTTCTTCCGATGCTCTCGACTATATTAATTTTTCGAGACCACGAGAGTTGGGGATTTCTTTGGATTCCATGCTCCATTCGAGCACGAGAATCGGGATCATCAAGGTCCACCCCGGTGATTATCCTTCTCTCGATCATTTTCATTCTCATATCCGTCGACTCTTTGAACATTATGTAACAAAGAGAAGATCCTTCACTTTCGACACGCTTGTAGTGAGCAGCTTTTTGATATTCTAGCTCGAATTGATGAGCCTATCTTTGGTTGATCATACTCCTTTAGTTCACGATATTGTCGAGCGGTTGATTCTCCTCCATTGATGGACTCGAATATTCATGGTCTGATATTCACATTTACACCAGCGTTTGATCCATTGGCTCATTGATGTGCTGCGAAAACATTCCTTCTACAATCCGGATCCATGAA